>JAODAL010004186.1:0-160550 GCA_025379985.1 Phyllomedusa bahiana
TCAAAAGAATTTTTCTAGAATTATGGGGTTCCTTCACCTTCAACCCAATTTTTTTCAAGATCACCCAGTTTTCTCCCTAGTTTCCTAAAGGTTTTGTTCATCATTACTTTTCATTTTAGGATATTATGCAAAGCCAATTTTTTTCCCAAAAATTAATATCTTTTACCCATACAAATTCTTTAAATTTTGGGGCAGGGGAGTAAATTTAAGACCGTTACAACCCCTTTTTTTTGATTTTTAGTTAATCTATGAAGGAAAATTTTCCCGTATATACTCGAGATAAGCCGAGTTTTTCAGCACAAAAAATGTCGAAAAACCCTCCCTGGGTTATACTCGAGTCACTTCGGCACTCAGGCGCTGCGATGGCCCAGTGCTGACAGGGACGCTTCAGTTATATGCAGCCCCTCACGGAGGCATATAACTGAAAGCCGAGCACGGCTACTGTCGGGCATGTCCGATCTCTTCCCTGCATGCACTCCTCCGGGAGCGCTTGGGTTAAGGGAACCACGCGGGGCACAGAGCGGCCTCCGTGCCCCGAGTGGACTCCGGGCGGCCGCAAATCGCGGCTGTCCGGAGCCCCCCGGCACGGGCAGGTGCATTCATCCGCGCGTGGCGGCCTGAGACGTCCCCCCCGCCTTTTTCCGGGAAGAGCGCGCGGGACCAAACAGCGGGGGAGGCCGGCCAGTGAGGGAGACGGACACGGGAGCCAGGAATGATTTTTTTTTGTTTTTAAAACGTTGCCTACACCGCCAGCTGCCTATTGTTTCCCTATAGCCTCCTATATGCCTGTACTACTATCCCCTCCTTTAGTATGCCTAAAGGCCTCCCCTATACCTGCCTAGACTGCCTATCCTGCTTAGTACTCCCCTATACCCCTAGTATACCATACCTGCCTAAAAACTACCTATACCTGCCTATATGCCTATAAGCCTCCCATACCTGCCTAGAAAATGCCCAAACCCCTCCCAGTACTACCTTACCTCCTAGTACTGGCCTATAAGCCTACCTACCCCTCCCTAGAATCCCTATACCTGCCTATACCCCTAAGCCAAACCTATAGCGCCTATACATGGGGGACTTACGCCTATACCACCTATGGGGGAAATTAAACTGCCTATTCTGCTTAGGGGGGACATTAAATGCCTTATTTTGCTTATGGGGGAATTAAAGCCTATACCTGCCTATGGGGGACATTAAACTCCCTTGTAATTTTTTTGTATCTTTTTTTTATTTTTTAAAAATTCCCAGACCGCTGCTTTTCCCCCCTAGGCTTATATCGAGTCAATACTTTCCCTTTTTTTGTGGCAAAAGTAGGTCCGGCTTATACTCGGGGCGGCTTTTATACTCGGGTGGGCTTAAAAACTCGAGTTATACGGTAATCCAATTTTTGTCCCATCCTTTGTTATTTTGATGATTCCCCTTCTCCCCGATCCCTCAAGAGAATCCCCTTTGGGGGGTTTAAAAAAAGGGATGTATTTGCTCTAGGGGTTTAGTTTGCACTGGTTTTAAACCTGTCCATTTCCCGCCATGGTGGGTATTTGTACTGCCATTTAAAATCATTGCCTGTGCCCCAGACCATGGGGCCACCACACCCAGGGTGCAGAAGAGGAACCCGGAAAACCGATAGTCCAGGTAGAAACAATTTAACCAAGGACCCAGCACGTATGTTGATCGTATAATAAAAGCCCTTTGTCACTGGCCTTCCCCTTTAACTTAAAGATCGAAGGACCTGTGAGAGAATTAACGATTAGTGGTGAGTGAGAGTACATTTTTGCAAATTTAGACGTAAAAACCCTATAAAAGTAACATCAGACATGACCTGGGCCTGAAAGAAATTTCAAGTTTTTTTTGACACAAGAGGTACACAATTTACGGAAACAAAATGATTTTGTTTTACACAATTGGTTTTTGTTTTGACACATACTATTTTTTGTTTGATGCACCTTTTACCACCAGATAAAAGGACAGCCATGGGAACTGTCTGTGCACCAATTTTCTAATTTTTTTAGGTTGGTGGGGGATGTTTTTTTTTTTTCTGAAACCTTGTATTCACAGATGGGGTTTTTTATTTTGGGGGCGCTTTATTGATAATATTTGGTTTTTTTGGGGAGGTGTAAAAAAAAATTATTCAGGTTTTTTGTTCTAGACCAAATGATAATGAAATTGGGATAAAATTTCACGTTTAAAAATTCTTTGGGGGGAAAAAATAAATTTTTTGGATTTTGAAATTATGTTGGATGAAAAAAGCAATTCAGACAAAGATTTTTTGGAAAAATAGGGGCAAAACCAATAGTTTGTTACTTTTTCTCTATTGGGCATCCCCCCTTTCAAAAAAAGGGGATTCCCATACCCAATTTCTTAGGGCCCCGTGAAATTGTTCACATTAGAGGATTTCAAGAAAATGATAAAAATTAAATGCACATTTTAAAACAAGGGGGTTTTCCTAAAAATGTTTGAGGGGTGCGTTTAATTGGGTTTGACCAGTGACAGGGAAATTTTTAATCAAAAAAAAGAAAGAAAAAACTGATTTAATTCGTTGTATAGGTACCTTTGATGATAAAGGGAATGAAATGAGAGCTATACTTTGAAGACATTGGCACATTAAGGCAGATCCAGTATTCTTGAGGTGATTTCTAATCCCCCTAGTGTCACTTATAAAAAGGGGAAGAAAATCTTGGGGAGGGAATTGTACATTATTTTGAGGGAGATGAAAAAAAAAACTTTGGTTGCAGCTCCGGGGAGGCCATATCCCTGTGGCAATGTTCATTCTGTCCATCTTATGGAAAACTAAAGTTTTTGTTAACCCCCATGATAAAGAAGATTTGAGATAAGAAAATTTTCATCAATTGTAAAACCAGAGGGTGATTTATGGGGCTATGTGTCCTGCCCCAAGTCTATGTGGGGAAAAACCATACAGGTTTTTTCACGTCGGATCTCGAAACATCTGATACTATTAAAACTAAGGTGAACTCCCCTAGCAAGACCTTTTTGGGAAGTAAAAAGGCGAAATAGGGGTTAAAAATTTTTGGGGGCATATTGGGTGAAAAAGCTAGGGGAAAAAAAAGGGCGATTTGGTTTATTTTTTGCGGGAAAGGGGCAAGATGGATACACAGACTAAATACTTTGAAACCAAAAAGGGCCAAATGAAAGCTTTTCTTTTTTTGGCATTTTTTTGATCTTTCGATTCCCTAAAATAAAAATTTTGAAGAAACTTGATATATGTGATTAAGTACGGTCAAATGGATATGCACAGTTGAATATAAATAGGGGAGCTCAAATTCATATTTGTGTTTTTTTTTTTTTTTTTTCCCCCCTCCCCCATCTCCCTGCGCCCCTTCCCCCCCCACCCTTCCTCTCCCCCTTTTGCCTCTATGTTTTTTCCCCCCATTGCCCCGGGTCCCGAAAAGATGACAGATATTCATCACTGAGGCTACGGTTTTATTTAACAAATTAGGGATGAAAGTGTGTTGCTTTTGCAGGGGAATATATGTGTGTGCCATGTAGTAGAGATTTTATGTTTCTGCTTGCGGCGATGGCTGGGCAGGCGGATCAGCTGGATCTGACATTTGAGGGTTTGGGGGTTCTTCGTCTCCCTTTTGTGGCGTGGTGGATTGGGTTTGGGCTGGCTTTGGGCCCGGGGGGGGTCTTCAAGGGGGAACTTTGGGGTCAAACTGTGGAGGAGGTAGGGCTACCATAAAACCTCAGTTTTTATTAAAAATAAAAAATTATTACATTAAAAGAAAAGTGGTTTAAAAATATAGTTTCTCCATGACCCAAACTACAAAACACTGAAATTTTTTTCCAAAGAAATCTTTTTTTCTCCCCCGTTTTTGCAGCCATCTCACCCTTTTTGAGAAATATAAGTTAATGAAGAAAATTGACCCAAAGGTTAAAGGGGTTTTTTCCGAGAGTTAAAAAGTTTTTTTTGTCTGTCGGGCATTATAAAAAATAAAAAGGGATCAAAATTTACCTCTTGGACTTCCCTTTTTTCCGTCTGAGGGCCGCAATTTTCATCCTGACTGGGGTTGCGAACTTTTCATTTTTTCATGTACGGGGGGCACCAAAATCACGGGCCACAATAGTCACGGGGTTTATTTTAGATGAATCACTGTGACCGCTAAAACGGTGATGCCACCAGCGGGGATCACTGGGATGGCTGTGGTGCTGGAATTTGAGGGTTTCCAAGGTTCTCATGACAAACTGACAAGAGTTTATTAGTTGCAGAGTACCCCTTTAATTAATGTGGACCCGTGAATACAGACCTCCAACCAGTCCTCCATATTTAAGACAGACACCAGACCACTAAATAGATGCAAATTCCGTAAACTACTACAGACTCCTGACCAAACCCACTAAAGAAATACAGACCACCTTAAAATATTGCAGATCTCAGACCAGACACCTTCAAACAAATACAGACCCCAGAAACCAACACGCAGCGGCTCACACTCTCTTCTTCTGTAAAACCTTGCTGCTCTTTGCAGTGACTTCAGGTATTGCATGTGTATAGTCATGTGACCATATCTGTGCAGGTCATATTTGCACCTTCAGGATCACTGCATGTTACAGTTTTGTCACAGCTCGTCAGGCTCAAGCACTCCCAAACCCACCCACATTATAATCCATCACTTATACAGAAATAAAAAAACCAAAAAATTAAAAAAACAGCCTTTTTAGAACTTTATACCCCCCTTTTCCCCCCCCTGTTTTTTGCCCCACTATGCGGGAGACACATAACTTTATGTTTTGGCCAACTTAGCTTGATGTGTATTTTTATTTTAATAAATTGTAGCTTTTATAAGAAAATCCCATTTTAAGGAAAAAAATTGCATAAAAAGTGGTAATGTACAGAAAAACATGTATGCAATTTTGTCTAAAATGGTAGCAAATGTATTCAGTTTCTAATTTGTTACCATTAGTTCTTATTATTAGGGTGCTTTCACACAGCACAGTTTTGGATCAGTTTTAAAAAATGCGCCCAAATTTTAAAAGCCTTTTTACCACAAGCTTCTTTCAGTTTCTAAACTGTTCAAAAGTTTTTCAAGTACCCCTATATACTTAGTTAAGCCGACCCGAATATAAGCCGAGCACCTAATTTTACCCCAAAAAACTGGAAAACTGTGAAATCGATTTTAAACCCAGGCCTCCATGCAAATCACACTGAACATGGTCTTTAATAATACTACCACACACAAAAAAAACACATACAATAAAGAAAGGAAATTCCCACATAGGGATTGTAGGGCAGGTAAAAAAGTCCCCCTAACAGTAAGGAGGGAAATTCCACCATCGGGTTTGACAGGTAAAGCCTCATAGGGAGATAAGGTTGGATAGCGTTAAATGTCCCCCAAAGGGGAGGTATTGCCAGGTAAGGGAGTTTAATGTCCCCCATAGGCAGTATAGGCAGGAAAAACAGTTTAAAGCCCCCAAGCAGGGATAGGCAGTTTAATGCCCCCCTAGGCAGGGATAGGCAGTTTAAAGTTCCCCAAAAGGCAGGGATAGGCAGTTAAATGTCCCCTATAGGCAGGTATAGGCAGTTTTAAAGTCCCCCTATAGGCCCGGGATAAGTCCCCCCAAGCAGGGTTACCCTTTGGCATTTTAAAAAATAAAAAAAAACCAAAAATTTTTTCCCCCCCTCTCCCCCCCCTTCTTTTCACTGAGGCCCCTCTGTCCTTTTTTCCCACACAGAGGGCATGATGTCATCAGGGGCCAAAGCAGGCAAACGTGGGGAATAGCACGCCGCCTGTGCCCGGGTACCCCCCGGGAAATCTCAGTGGTGGGGACAATACGGCCTTGTTTTACACGGGGTTATTTCCCCCGCAATTTTTCACCGTTCTCCGCCCCCGGATTTTTTGCTGCAGTACGGGGGCCAATTTTTTTTCCGTCGGGGTAATTACGGAAATCCACTGCCGCATGGAAACAAATTTCCGGGCCCCTCCTTTTCCCCCCCCGGCGAATCCGCCGCGGGGGGAAAAGTGACATAACATTATTTTCGCCGCGTACGCGGCCCTAAACCCAAAGCACTGTCAAAGGGACCGGGAAGCGGCGCCCCCCCCCGCGCTCCGGCCCTGCCCCCGCCCCTTTCCCGCCACTTATTTTACCCCCGGAAAATTTTTTGAGGGGCAATCCGGCCACAAAAAACCCCGGGAATAAGCCGTTTGAACAAAGGCCACACTGAAAAAGATCACCCCCCCCGGGGCCCAGGCCATGGTTTCCCCGGGACGGGAAAAGCCAAAGGGGACTTTAGTCCAAGCCCAGGATAGCTTTTTCAGCACAAAAAAAAGTCTGAAAAACTCCCAAAATTATACCAAGTAAATACGGAAAAAAATCAATTAAAATGTGTCTGAAGTTTTTGGGGGATTTTCAAACACACAAATGATTAAAACCCCTCCCAATAATTTAAAGGAAAATGAAAAAGCTTGCGTAAAAAAGCATTAATTTGGGGCCCCAGTTAAAAAAATGCAAAAACCCAAAAAATGCCCCCTGTGTAAAAGGGACTTTAATATTTTTTTGTTTTTTTAAATCCCGATTTTCGGCCAAAATGATGGGTTTAACAAAGGTTTTTTAAAAAACCTTTTAGCCTCTGTTTTACATCTTAGTGCTTCATTCACACTTCTGTGTTTTGCTTCAGTATTTGTAATGCAAGTTACAAAACATAGAAGTATGTGCCCAACATACTTTTTCTGTGTTTTTGCTCAGCTCCTAGTTTTGGTTTACAAATTTGGATGTAAAATACTGACCAAAATACAAAAGCATGAAAGGCCAAGATCTGACCCACTCTGGACTTTCATTACTTGGGTGATCATCATCCTACAGCTGTTTTTTGCACTTGCTGATAGGATACATGGCCTGACATCACAATTAATTAGAAAGTGTCTAGTAAGGAGCAATGTGTTTCTAAAATAGGTATAAAATCTGGCACATGGCTGGTATGCCAATTTCTTGGTGCAATTTGCATCAGAATACTGGAGCTTTTGCCATAGCAAATCCCCCCACGGTGTGGGATTTTAGAAAATCATAAAGTAAGAATGACTTCAGATTTGCCAGGAGAAATGTGTAGCCACCCACAACTTCCCCTGACGGTAACAAAGGGATTGCTGGAGTTTTCGACTTCCAGACATCTGTTGATCATAATAACCAACAAGTTACAACAAAGGGTGTTCCCACAGGGGTCACTTCAAGAGACAAGGCAGTAAGATTGAGGCCTGTGTAGTAGTAATATTATTAGAGTCAAGACAGACCTCAGATTCCATTGTGTAAGATGAGGAAAGCCGTCCTAGAAATTGTATTGGAAAAAACTTGCCCTGTTCTATAGAATGGTATCTAAACAGACCTCTGAGCTTCACTTTCTCACAGTACGAGAGGGTGGAAGGATTCAACAAAGAAAGAGTGCAAAACCGCATACAAAAAGACTGAATGGTCCACAAGAAGAAAGAGTAATGTGGGGAACATGCACCTCTGAAAAATGTTTAATACTTGTAGGTGACCAGAAGGTAAAGAGGTGGAAGGTAGATTTGTGCCAAGCAGACTTTTGTTTTCACAATTGAAGTTCCAGGGATGTCCCGGGCTTTCCAGGAAGCTGAATTGCAGCAAGAGAACTGCAATGTATGTGCCATCGAAGTCCCAGGGCTTGGTGGGGGAAAACAGCATTTCTAGTTAGTAACGGTAGTGTTCCCCAGCTCCAGTCCTCACGCCCCACCAACAGATCATGTTTTCAGGATATCCCACAGAATGCACTGACAATAATTAAAGGGGTTTTATCATTACATTAAATGGTCTTCAGAATAACGGGACAGTGAAAACAAGCAACTTTGCAATTGGAATTCATTTGCAAAGCTATCTTGTTTTCATAGTCTGCCTTATATTCGTTTTGTGTAAACACTGTTCACCAGTGTCGGTCGGATTCCACCTCCTTTCATTTCATTGGCTGACGGCTCTACTAATTTACATTGTCGTATTCACGGGAGTGTGCATTCCTGCCTCCCTCACTCAGAATAAGGTGCCGGCAACATTTCACTCTTCACAGTCAGCAGCTCCACAGTAACCCTGCAGCTGCTTCTACAATCAGAAAACAGCAGAATTGTGCTCGGTGACTAATGCTGCTGCGTGTAAACATAGACATGAGACAGATCTGTGCTGCTCTGGATGCGTTCATAGAAGACTGGAGTCAACTGTAACAAACCTCCAGCTGTGAGAGGAGAAGAGATCAGTGCTCTGAGTTCATAGAAGGCTGTCTAGACTGAATGCAGGGCTGTGGTATGTAAACAGCTCTTACAAAATAAGGCTACATAGGGAGAGGAACAACACAGTGACATGTGGACTCAGACGGGGTGGGGGAGAGCACACTGACTCGGGAGCTAGTATGAACAGTGAAGGGGGGGATGATGTCATCCCCCTTCAGCTAAGAAACACCCAGCTGGGAGGGGAAGGAACGCCCCTGGATTTGTAGAGCTGAGAAACTGAAAATACAATGAAAGACACGAACTGATGAAGCGATACATCCCCTTTAAATCACCTGTGCAATGCTAAGGAAAGCCAGCAAACATGACCTGTTGGTGGGCCTTGAGGATTGGAGCTGGGGACCCCTCCCATAAGTAGCATAGCTACCATGCAGCTTATGTTTTTTTTCCCAGAACAGCTATCGCGTGGGTGGGAGGCCATTCCCATATTCCGGTCCTGGCTTTACTGAATCCTTGAGGCCTTTCAATCCTGCTGCTCCAGACCTCAAGTGAGGAGAGTGAACCTGAGTATTGTGTTTGGGAGCCATTGCCTCCACAATGTGCAGACTGGAGCTACAGAGAGAAGCCCTGCAACAGGACTGAGACCAACTGGCTGATCTGCATATGGACTTACTGAGCTACACAGTGGTGTATAAAACTTTATGTTGCATTCAAGCTGAAAATAAGCTATATTTTTGTTGGATGGTAAAGGGCTGCTGTCAAGCCTCCTGCTGGGGTGTTTTGTGTTCCTGTATTGTTGTCTGCCGGTTTTTTTTTTTTAAATAAAACCCTGTTTTCTTTGCATTCAAACCCGTTTTGCCTACCATTTGTCAAGCTAACTCCCCCACTATTAATGAAAACAAATCTGTAAAGAAATAACAAATCCCTCTAAATACAAACCCTAAATAATTAAAAACATACTAAAGTATCAGAAAGCATAGGAACCCCTCCACAATAGAATTGTTACACTGAGGAACAAAAAAACAAGAAATAATATAATGTCATATCCAAAGCAGAACATAATCCATACCAACCAAATGTTCCATTGAGGTCAACAAATTCTACTTGCTCTAGAACGATCAACATGGCGATGTACTATGAATCCCAGATGCTGATTTTCCTGTTGGCCATGGTCTTTTCTTATTGGTCGTTAAGTCCTTTCCATCAGCAAGAGGGAGAGTGGTAATTGGTGGAGTAGAGGACTATTACAGGGCTGCACCCACAACATAGAATACATTATTCTTCGGTTGATATATATATATATATATATATATATACTGTTGAAACCAGAAGTTTACTTACACTATATAAAAAGACACATATGTATGTTTTTCTCACTATCTGACATGAAATCAGAATAAACCTTAACGTTTAAGGTCAATCAGGAACCAAAATTATTTATATTTGCAAAATGTCAGAACAATGAGAGAATTTTTTATGGCATTTTTATTACTTTCTGTAAAGTCAAAACTTTACATACATTAGGATTACTATGCCTTTAAACAATTTAGGAAGATGTCATGTCTTTGGAAGCTTCTGATAGGTTTATTGGGAACATCTGAGTTAGAGATTCAGCTGTGGATGTATTTTAACGCACACTAGAAACACACTGCTTCTGTGTGTAACATCATGGGAAAGTCTAAAGAAACCAGCCAAGATATCAGAAGAGAATTGTGGATTTGCACAAGTTTGGATCATCCTTGGATGCAATTTCCAGATTCAAATAGTTATATCTAATGCCCAGACATCATACCACTCAGGAAGGAGACAGGTTCTGTGTCTCAGAGATGAACGTGCTTTGGTCCGACAAAAGTGAGTACACACCCACATTTTTGTAAATATTGTAATATATTTTTTCATGGGACAGCACTGAAGATATGACAATTTGATACAATGTAAAGTAGTCAATGTTCAGCTTGTATAACAATATAAATTTGTGTGTCCTCCAACACAGAGCCATCAATGTCTAAACCACTGGCAACAAAAGTGAGTGAAATGGACAAGTTTTGCCCAATTTGCCATTTTGCAAGGTCTCAGGTGTGTTAAATTGGGTGTTATCACTCTCTCATACTGATAACTGGAAGTGTAACATGACACCTCATAGCAAATGAACTGTCTGAGGATCTGAAAAAAAGAATTGTTGCTCTACATAAAGATGGCCTAGGCTATAAGAAGATTGCCAACATCCTAAAACTGAGCTGCAGCACAGTGGCCAAGACCATACAGTGGTTCAACAAGACAGGTTCCACTCAGAACAGGCCTCGCCATGGTCGACCAAAGAGGTTGAGTGCACGTGCTTAGAGCCATATCCAGAGATTGTCTTTTCAAAATAAATATGAGTGCTGCCAGCATTGCTGCAGAGGTTAAAGAGGTGTGGGGTCTGCCTGTCAGTGCTCAGAACATATGCCGCACATTGCATCAAATTGGTCTGCATGGCTGTTGTCCCAGAACGAAGCCTCTTCTAAAGATGATGCACATGAAAGCCCGCAGTTTGCTGAAGACGGTTTTCAGGCGGAATCTGAACATGTTAAGGCGAAGGGAAGGGCTTTTCTCCGCAAACCGTGGAGAAAAGCTGTCTGACTGGTATTTGCACTGTGCTGTGTGAACGGCCCCTTACATAGACAGCCCTGGGGCTACTCTAGGTCCCTAGGGCTGACTGTGCAGCCATTCCTCTGTCGGGTCACTGGGAGTCCTGATTACCGAATAGATTATGCTGCAGCCACCGACCGCGGCAATATCTCGACCGGTCTCTGCACTGTTTTGCGGTCGTGCACACGGCCGCTGGGGGACGGCTTTGCGGTTTGCGGAGAAAAGCCCTCCCCCTTCGCGTTAACCTGTTCATATCCCGCTTGAAAACCAGGCAGAAGAATGAACATGTTGAATGTTTGTCGGACCGCTGGTGGTCTGAAAAAGCGTCCGGCGGAAAATACCTGCAGTGGGGACCGCTGCATGGATTTTCCATAGTGGTCCATTTTAAAAGTTGACACCCGGTTTACAGACTTTTCAAGGACAGCTGTGACAGCTCCATTTTGACCTCCTACTCTCCCTATCAGACATTCCTAGCGAAAGGCTTCACAGGCCAAAAATGTTTGAAATCTTTCTGGATCTACTTTATGTTGCCTATACATGCATCTATAACATTGGAGCGTTTTTGTCTGTTTATGTAAATAAATCACATATTGGCAGAAAATCTGAGGAGTGCTGTGGATATCATCATATGGGCTGTCCCAAATTGATTAAAGGCATAGTAATCCTAGTGTATGTAAACTTTTGACTTTGCAGAGAGTAATAAAAATGCCTTAAAATGTGTGTGTGTATATGTATATATATATATATATATATATATATACATACACATACCACACACATATATATATATATTATATATATATATATATATAGTATTATGTTGTGTAATGTATGTATGTGCGTGTATGAGAAATAAAATACTGGAAATGGAGGTGTTAAAATCCGGCCTGTCTTATTGCTATTTCCCTCAGTGGATGGTGAAATGGAAGGTTTTCCCTAGCTCTGCTGATCTTTCTAGTATATGGCAGGGGGCAGACCCTGGCTAATCATCCATTAGTGTCACAATCTAGCAATATGTACACTTCACCAGGGTCAGTCTAGATCACAGGTGTCAAACTATGGCCCTCCAACTGTTGGGAAACTACAACTTCCATCATGCATTTGTATAATCTATAACCGTGGGCATCATGGGAGTTGTAGTTTCCCAACAGCTGGAGGGCCGCAGTTTGACACCCCTGGTCTAGATGAAACCCCCTTTAATTTCTTCTGCAGCATTACTCAGTGTATTACCAATAAGAAATGGGTCTAGTTCATAAAACATCAAATTTCCATGTTTGTCTGAACTTTTCAGATAAGAGTTAATGGTTAATGAACTTCTAGCCCTATTTACTATCAATGAAATTCTGCTCTAAGTACATATTCCTTATACAACACTGGACGTTTTGTTTTACAATAAGACTTTGTAAGACGACCTACAGAGAAGTCATTTTGATTTGTGCTGAGACCACAGGGATTGAGTACAAAGATGAACTGTTCTTATGTGGGTTAATTAGGCACTCGAGAGTAAGACTTAAGGTTAGTGGAACATATTTTGCTATGTGATGAGGTTTTAGCCCTATGAAACACTATGACCCTATAAATTAACACACCCAGTTCACAAAAGATGCACATTCCATGCTTCTTGTACGTTATCCTCCTGCTGTAACATAAGGGTGGGTTTCAGTCGGGAGCAATACTTTTCAAACTCTCTTTTGCCTCCAAGTTTCGACTAATACACAGTCAAGTCAAATTATTATTACTAAAACTTCCTACTTTTGATGTGGGCACCGCATAGCTCATGAAGGAAGTCGCATGTGGTGAGCTGGCTTGGTAGGCTGATAGGCTGTCATCACTTGTTGTAGTCATGGGTAAAAAGGGCAATTTATCAGAGTTAAATGGGATGATTATTGCTTTTTTGAACCAAGGGTGGCAGTATTTCAAAAAACTGCGCAGTTTGTGAACCTCTATCGTGCTGCTGTGATGAAAGTGTATTGTGAGTGGACAACTAGCACCATTGTGATGAAGGGATGTGGAATTTACCAAGCACTAGGTGACTTTAATGTAAAAGGAGACTGTCGGCTACAAGGGGGTGGACTGACATGCTGCAAGCTTACAGCCAAAATAAACCAGGGGACTACTAAAAGGGTCTAAAACCAACCGTTCAGCAAACCCTACTGCGTATGGAGCTTTGAAGCAGACAGATGGCCACTGCACCTGCTAATTAAGTTGCATTAGCAGAAAATTATTTTTTTACTTGGCACTAACAAAATTGGAATTCCACTGGTTAGCAAAGGGTTGTCTTCTCTGATGAGTCAGGTTTTCTGCTTTATCAAATAGTTGATTGTTAGCATGCCAGAGAACAAACACCCAGCAACCATTGCTGGAAGAACACAAACTTTTTGTGGCAGCGTTATGGTCTGGGGAATGTTTTTGTTACATTCTCTAGGTCCACTGAATCATGTGGAAGGTGCTCTCGACCAACTTGAGTAAGAATACATTCTCTTGCAGATCACACACACCCATACATGCAGATGGTCTTTCCTAGGTGGTGGATGGGATCTTCTAGCAAGACAATGCGATGTCACATGGCTACAAACGTCGGACATTGGCTGAAACAGCATGACCAAGACTATCATGTACTCAGCTGGCCCCCTAGTTTAAGCATCTGTGAGTATGCCTCGATTGTTGTTTACACTCTATGGATCCCCCAACACACCCTCCAGCAGCTGTGGGATGCAGGAACCTGTGACAACCTGTATCACACCAGTGATTGGCACCGGACCCAATTCCAATAGTAAAAGGCAAAATTTATTAGAAAAAATATACAATACAAGCCAAAAAATTGCCTGTGCACGAGAAAATCAGAGGGGCAACAGGAGCTGACATGTTTCGGGACACAAGTTACCCAATTTTTTGGCTTATATTGTATATTTTTTCTAATAAATTTTGCCTTTTACTATTGGAATTGGGTCCGGTGCCAACCACTCGTGTGCTACAGTTGCTGACTTTGCTTGCGTTTCATGGAACACTGATTAGAACACGGATGAGGATTATGGAGTTGGACTGTCCCTCGTCACCCAGGAGGTGAGCTGGCTATCGTGTTTTGTGTATCGTTACCTGTGACAACCTACCAGGACTTCTTCGGGTCACTCCCAGCCCGTCTAGCTGCAGTCTGTGCTGCAAACACGAACATGGATAGGAGGTGGTGGTGATGATGTGATTTTATTGTATTTTTGATACTTAAAGGGATTGTTTCACTACAAAGATTAGCTTTCAACATGTAGGGAACACTAAATGAAGAGGTTTTCCAAATATATTGCTTTGTTCATTTTTTGTTGAGGAGCTACAAATGATTATATCACCTTCTGAGGGCTTTCAGGTTTCTCTAGTTACTGACCTGTTTACTTATTCTCCCCTGCTGTTTGTCTTATCTGACAGCAGGGAGTGATGTTATCACACAGGTTGCAGCACAGACCTGCTGGCTGCCTGAGAGCTTGTGTGTTATCTGATCTTTCACACAAAAGACACCGATTACTACGGTTTACTTTAGCTCTGAAGCTTCTCTGGACCTGGTAGCAGGAGATTGTTTAATCTAGACTAATTAGCAGACTTCTGAATACAGGAGCTCATGTGCTAATTACAGACAGCTTGACCAGGAAGTGATAGGATGCATGAATGAAAATGCTGCTTTGCTCTATAAAACAGTAAGATGAGACAACCCCTTTAAAGCATAAAAGACAAATATTGCATTTCTTGTGAATCATTTTTATACTTGTGGACTAGTTACAGAGTTGTATCTTCCTAGAATAAATGCATGTTTGGCAATGCTTGTGGTTTGTCATTTCCACAAAATTTTTACAGACTTCTCATGGTGGACAATTTCTCCAATGAATATTTACCAACAATTAATTGACTTAACTAAAATGAAATTAACCCAAATTCGCCAATTCCTAAATAAACATTTATTTTCTCATTACTTTATTAGAATCTTATTTACATTGTACAGTGTTTCACCCCAGCAGAAAACCCTTATGAAAATAATACAGTTTGCATTATTCAAATACAGAACACTGTCCTGTTATATGAAAATAAGCTTCTAGTAAGGAAAGTAGGTTATTAATATATGCAATTAGTCTTGGAGCACTTGTTAAAGAAACCTCTGTGAAATAAAGATAGCAGCAACTAGAAGGAGAACAGGATATACAACTTTCAAGTATCATAACTGCAACAAACTATTAGTCAAGAAATAGACCCTATGTGATAAAGCGACCTTATCTGTTTCTGAACAGATGATATACTTTTCTATGCAGATATATTATTTTCATATGTGATACTTTATAACAAACCGACCTCCAAATCTAAATGGTAACAATATTAGAAAACATTATCAGACGGCAGGGCTTTGTTAACCAGGTAGCTCATGGTTCGACCATTAGAAAAACAGTAGACTGATATATTTCTATGTCTGTAAAGTGCCCACTTGTTATATGTGGCTTCTGTAAGACTGACCAGCAGTCACTACCTATCAGTTGAATGAAATATACAGCTTCAAGTTCAGAACAGTTAAACATATTACACCGAAACATTCTTAACAAGAAGCTCCAGATATATTGGCATAACGAAGTATTGCGCTGTCCATATGTTATTTAACAGTCCGACAAGAACTTATTTTGTGCTTGGTTATGCATAGTTCCTTCGTAACTTCGTTTGGGCTTCTACTGAAAAATGTAAAACCTGTCAGAGGAGAATAATCAAAAGCAATGCAAGAGAAAAGCTGAGCAGTCACCTGAGAATCAATCTGGTTGCTGCTCCTATTTTCCAAATGGCGTCAGGAGGAATCTCAATGGCCGCTACGAACAACTCTACCACCTTTAATACATTCTCCCAATTGTGCATCACATCTGAAACAGTGCAATATTATTTCTTCCTTATTTACTATGTAAACACGTGCTGAAATGTTTTAAGAAAATCTCTTCAATTTCTTCCTTTTTAATGTTCTATTTTAGAATATCCATAAGTGCGCATAATCCATAGTCTAGACACAGGTCAGACTATGGGGGAAAAGAGCAAGTGTGTTCACAGAAGGTTAAGCCCGCTAAAATACCGTAACGTGACAAAGCAGGCAGGTGTCAAGGAGTGTTGTATCAAATGTAATCAAATGGAAACAGAGAGAAGCTGAACTCTGATGTATAGGAATAAATGACCTGGAGCAGAGAAAATACTGATAGGTCTCCTTAAGAAGTCCTGCTTAACCTGCAAACATACAGTGATTAACTGCTCTGTACACATACTAATACAGAAAAAGCTAACGGTCAATCACTGTATGTGGGTGGGGTAAGCAGGACTTTCACTTTTAGGATTTTCTTTTCATTTTCACTTTACTTAAAAAGTGAAACTGAAACTACAGCTGACTCCTGCCCAGATACAATGATTACTCTAAACACTCACTAATAGGCTATGTTCACACGGCATAATTGCGGGGCGTAATTACGCCGGGACCACGGGAGCTCGTGCCGACTCCCGTGCTGCAGGAGGGCCGGCAGCCATAGACATTCATTACTAGCGGCGCGTATTCGCCGCTAGTAATTGACATGTCGCTCATCTCCCCCGGCGTATTGTCCGAGCGGGTAGAGGAGGCATAATTCATAGCTCTCTTTGAGAACTGTGTATTACCGTAATGACTGGGACGTATCTCGCCCCGCATTGAGCGCAGTACGGCGTGAAATACGGGGTGAAATATGTCCCAGTTTAAGCCGTGTGAACATAGCCATACAGGAAAAGCGGTCAATCACTATGATGGCAGGGTAGGCAGGACTTCAACTGTCTCATAGGGAGTCCTGTCAGGATTTACTCTGCTTTTTACTCAGAAATCACATAAACCTATATATCACAGAGTTCGCTTCTCTCGCTCTTATATGATAGCATAAACCACCTGACAGGTTCGCTCTAAGTGCCAGAGGTTTAAACAGTTGCTATACAAATATGGCGGAAGATTAGTACAGGAAAAACATAGGAAGGTCATGTGGTTATACATGTTGATGGTAAAAAGAAATATGCGCTCTAACAATTGCCCATTAAAAGGGAAATCCTGTTGTATATGAATGTCCCATGGATGAGGAGAACGTTGCTTGGCAGAAGTTCATTTCTAGGAGCCTCCTTAGATATAGAAGTGTAATCATTTGGCATATAAGTGATATCACTACTTTAAAGACAGGGAATCATTTTTTGTTGGTATCCCTCTCTCTATGCACAAGTATAGGCAGCTTTTGGTTTTATAATCAAGGATATAGCATTTCTAGAACTTTATGTTCTCTGGCTTCCAAGGCCTTGGGCTACAGATCTAGGCCCTCAGCTTTCTGACATGTTCTGGATGTCAGACGTTCCTTCATTTTTTTTTTTTTTTTTTTTTAACTTGCACCATAGATAGTGCGGATAGTTCATTGGAAAAGTAGTAACAAAAGCTTCTTTCAGATCATTCAGGGAAAGGGCATGAGAGTCTGAGTTTCCTCATTTCTGATCACTATGAAGCCTCGGCTGAATTGTAGGCATAGAACCTGGCAGGTTTCTGAGCTGATCCATTATGTCTTCCTGCTTCCTCACTCATGCGGAAGAACATTTCTTGCTCCTGCTTCTTCTGTTCTAGATCATCTTCCAGAGCCTGTTGCAATAAAAAATAGAAATTTAAAGCTAAAAAAGGAACAACCATTGATTGCACAATCGAGAACAACAGAGGCTTGAATTTCAAGTTCCTGGACCTGCAAAATATCTACCTCCCTCATCCCAAATTATCACACATCCAGGGCTCCAGGGCCCTGTTGCGACTAAGCTCTAGATAAAAATATGAACCCAAAATCACAGTTAACCAGAAACAGAAGGCAGGCTTTGTTTGCCATGTACTGCCATAGGCGAATGGGTAATTCTGCCCTGTGCTTCAAATGACTGGTGTCACCATCTAGCACTAGAATTGTAAGGAAAGGTTTTCCTGACCAATCCTTTACAACATTCACAGGTAACCGTACTGCTACATTTCATTGGATGCTAAAGTATTATTGTTTAGTTCCACTAGGTGGCGGTAGTATTCTGTATAAAATATATACAACTAAAACCTCAAATCAATATAAGGTGATTTAATTTGGCTACAAAAAAACATACAAAATAACATTTTGCTGACATCTCATGACCACAAACAAGGCAGGGCATGCCTGCATGAACTGAGAATGGGCAAAATATTTGGTACATCACACGCCAGTGCTGTTTGCATCAAGACTTAGACGCGACAAATACATTATTAGGTGTGTATGTGTGTGTGCGTCTGAAAATGAATTTTATGTCCGCTATGAGCTGGCATAGATTTCTGCTATCATTTGAACACTTTCTGGCATAGATTACAGTAAGTGTGTTACAGAAAGCCCTGCCCCTCTTGCTATGTCACACCAATTAAAAATTGTTGAAGGAATACAATCGCAGGAGAGTCACCCATTTTTGTGGTTAAAAAATTTGAAAATCTTTCAGATTTTATTTAAAAGGTGTAAGGCCATTACTTAAAGGGGTTGTCTCACTACATTGATTCATCTTTCCTCAGTCCTGTTTTCTCTGTATCATTTTTGAACTCAGGGGCGTGTTTACTGGCTACTACTGTCCGTCAGGGACTAGCTGCTGAGGACACCAGGTCTGTAGCTATAGCGACCAGCACTGGCAGCCTATCAGGAGTGATTGAATAGGTCTGTAGCTATACCGACCTGAGGAGCTGATGTAGCTCTTACAAGAGGGGATATCTAGGAATAGGTAGGACACTGGTAATGGCCACATATTGCCATTAACCCCAGTCTGGATCTAGGTATGCTATGGGTAGCCTTAAGCAACAGTAGAAAATTTCTGCCCTCCAGTAGATATTGGGAGATGACCCTTCAAATATATCACAGAGCCTACATAACCCCTTTGAGGGGGCATAAAATGGGAATTTACCCGGATAACTCCTGTTTCCATTGTAGATTGCCAGTGGCAGACTTATTCCATTGTCTTTGGGGCTGCCCAGTTATCCAAACCTTCTGGGATAAAATTATAGCATTCACAACCTCAAATCTTACAAATAATGTTCCTAGATCCCTGTTATGGGCAATATTTGGTCACATAAACATACAAGAAACTTCGTGCACACGGGTGTAGGAAGCTTCTACATTTGATCGTGGCGGCGGGGGTAAAGATAATCTTGCATACATGGATGCATGAGACTACACCACCCTTCAAACTTTTTCTAGAAAAACTTTCATACATAATGAAGATGGACTGGGTAGAGGTAACACTTCAAAAAGTCTCGGGTTAAAAATTTTTTTCTCAATTTGGGAAAGCTACATATCTTTATTGCCAGATCGCATTAAACACGCTATCAGGGATTGTTTTTATTTCTCCTCGTGGTATCAGAGAAGGTTCTTGGAGGGGGATCCTCCGATACCTGGTTCATAGATACATATGGGGGGGCCCCAACTCCGGGGTGGTCACGCGCTGCCCGCCTGTCTGTCGTCTGCCTTTTGGAAGTCAAAGAGCTCAGTTGGTTCAAATGTTGTTTTAGTTGGTTATGTACAGGGACATGGAAAGACAAGAATTTAGGTCATCTCGTTATGCAATCTATTGTGTTGAAGCACACTTTGTCTTTCTCCTCCGATGTCGTTGGTAGTAATACAAGCCGAGGTTAGGTTATACCAGAAGAATATATGTATGCCTAGGCAAATTAGACCGCAATGCGTGATAAGATAGTTGTGGTTGACTACTTTAAATAAGAAATTCTGCTGAGGGGATATGAGGAGGATAAAGATAGTTTGCCGGTATTTTTATAGCGATGGATAGGAGAGGGGAACTTAATGGGGAAGGGGGATAAAATAGAAAATGGGTATTACCTTTTTGCCTCAGATAAATGTCCATTCTTCTGATTTTTTTTTTACTACTAAGGAGTGATTGTTAATTTGCATACATTATTGATAGTCTTACATTATATGTCTATATGTGAAATTGCATGATCTGTATCATAGCATTGTTTGTACCTAATAAAACATTTTTTTTTTTTAAATACAGTCTATAGCACTTGTTCAGCTGTATTTGGAACTCCCATAGATAAGAATTGAGACAGCTGCGCATGTGCCACATCTCTGTTCTCTGCGGCCATCTATTAGGAGAATTAATAAGCTGAGTTAGCAAGACTTCTTTGATCTGAAAGCGACAATGTAGAAGGTGTATGGACCTTCTCAGAGGACAAATGAGTGGAGTAATCACAATAGTGGCCAGATGAGCAGTGAGAAGCTGCTGTGTAGTTTCTTTTTAAAGAAGAAAAATTTTTGGGGTGACTGTAAAGCAGGTGATAAGAAAGGCAAGATGAAATCAGAAAGTGCATTTAATTTTGAATGAACAAAAATACAGTTAGGTCCATTTGTTTACTGAAACATAGTTATAGCTATATAATTGACATGGACAAAAAGTCCAGACTTTCAGCTTTCATCTAAGAGTATCAACATTAAATTTGGATGATGGGTTTAGGAGTTTCAGCTCCTTAACCTGTTTTTAAAGGGACCAAAATTAATTGTACATTTGATTCGTAGGCTGTTTGACAGGCAAGTGTGGGCAATTCATTTTTTATTTAATTTTCCATTAAGCATATAAAAGGCCTGGAGTTGATTTGAGGTGTGGTGGTTGTATATGGAAGATTTTGTTGTGAATAAAACAATGCAGTCAAAAGAGCTCTCCATGCAGGTGAAACAAGTCATCCATAAGCAGCGAAAACAGAAAAAACCCCTCCGAGAAATTGCTACAATATTAGGAGTGGCAAAATCTACAGTTTGGCAAATCCTGAGAAAGAAAGCACTGGTGAACTCATCAATGCAAAAAGACCTGGTTGCCCACAGAAAACAACAGTGGTGGATGATCGCAGAATAATTTCCATGGTGAAGAGAAACCCCTTCACAACTACCAACCAAGTGAACAATACTCTCCAGGGTGCAGGCATATCAATATCCAAATCTATCATTAAGAGAAGACTGCATGAAAGTAAATAGAGGATGATCACTACACAATGAAAGCCACTCATAAGCCTCAAGAATAAAAAGGATAGATTGGACTTTGTTAAAAAAAAAAAAATTAAAAAAACTAAAAAAGTCAGCACAGTTCTGGAAGAATACTATTTGGTCAGATGAAACCAAGATTAACCTCTAACAGAATGATGGAAAGAAAAAAGTAAGGAGAAGGTGAGGTACAGCTCCTGATCCAAAGCATACCACATCATCTCTATCACATGGCGGAGGCAGTGTGATGGCTTGGGCATGCATGGCTGAGAGTGGCACTGGGTCACTTGTGTTTATTGATGATGTGACACAGGACAGACGCAGCCGGATTAATTCTGAGGTATTCAGAGACATACTGTGTGCTCAAATCCAGCCAAATGCAGCCAAATTGATTAGTCAGCGTTTCATAATACAGAAGGACAATGACCCAAAACAGAAAGCCAAACCCAGGAGTTTATTAAAGCAAAGAAGTGGAATGTTCTTGAATGGCCAAGTCAGTCACTTGACCTCAATCCAATTGAGCAGTATTTTACTTGTTAAAGACTAAACTTCAGACAGAAAGGTCCACAGACAGACAGTAAGTGAAAACCACTGCAGTAAAGGCCTATACAAAGCATTAAAAAGGAGGAAACACAGCATCTGATGCGGTCTGCGAGTTCATAACTTCAGGTAGTCATTGCCAACAAAGGGTTTTCAACCAAGTACTAGAAATTAACATTTTATTTACAATTCTTTAATTTGCCCGATTACTTTTGAGCCCCTGAAATGAGTGGATTCTGTTTATGCATTAGTTCCTCACATTTTTATGCAATCATTTTGTTCAACCTGCTGAATTAAAGCTGAAAGTCTGAACTTCAACTGCATCTGAATTGTTTTGCTCAAAATTCATTGTGGTAATGTACAGAGCCAAAATTTGAAAAATGTTGTCTCTGTCCAAATATTTATGGACTTCACTGTAGTTATTTAATTACACGAGAGCCAAAACATTTTGCTTGGTTTGCCAAGAAGTTATATATTCTAAAGGAGTACAACCTTTGTCACCATGTAAAACTTGTGTGGCACGGAAAAGTTTGATTTTGGCCCCCATCTACTGCTAAGTCGTGTAGGCCTGGTATATAGTATATTTATTTAACACACATTAGTAGTTATAGCAATAAAAGCAGGTGAACATTGATCATCAGTGACGATAGCACGGTCTAATGACAAGCATTCTCACCTTTTTGCGAGGCCTTAGCTTTTCCCTCCATTCTCTCAGCATCTGTATGTGGCCTTCATCTGAAGCCTTCAGTTTCTGAGTCTCATGCTCCACTAAAAGGTGGCACTTCTCATTCTAGAAAGAAGTCAATGCAGAATAGTAAAGGTCAGACAACAAACAGGAGGAAATTGCTCACTATAAGCACAAAGTGGTTCTATCCACAGATTTTTTCTGGTCGGTTTTGAAATCAGCCGGATTTTAAAACATGCTCTGTCTTCTGTCGGATTCCCGTGCAGTTAATGTACTGGGCCAGCGGAAAATCCGAAAACCAACCGCTTTTATTAAGTGCAATCCTTCACCAAAAACCATGATAAGGTGATGTTAAAATGCCGGAGAATTTTGGACGGTATTATAAAAATGCTATGTAGACATAGCCAAGGAGTAAAAAAGTTACTTGGTTCATCAAGATTTAAGTGGCTACCAACTGCGTAGTGAAGAGGTCATAGTACTTTGGTTGTGCAACAGACAGATGTATTGCACTATAGAAATTATGTCATGTGATGTAACGGTGATCCTAGGCCATGTAACAGTAGGAGTTAAAGGAGTTGTCCACTTCATGATTTAGCATACTGCTGTTCTATAAAATAAAAAAGATTAAGCTTCCTTCTCCTCTAATCTGTGTTCCAGCCCACCGCTGTATGCCATCTCGGCTGGTCTTCTGTTTACTTCCAGCTTAAAGGAACGTCACTACTGCAGCCACTGACTGTCCCATTTATTGTCATCACCCTTTCACTTCTGAACTGTGCTTTGCCAAGCAATGGTACATGACCGCTTGAGCTGGATGTAAACTGGCAGAGATATCAGACAGTGGCAGCACTGTAATGCAGGTGAGAGGAAAGAGTATAAGCCTTTTTTATCATAAGGGCAGCAGTATCCTAAATATATTTTATTAAAACAAAGTAAGACAACCCCTTTAACAGAGAGTTTAGACAATTTAAAGTATTTGTCTCAGCTACCAAATTCTTGCACAGCTCTTAGGGTGGATTATCATAAGATGCAATTTTGCGCCACAGACACACCAGCTGCAAAATCCATCTCTCTTTGATGTGGATTTTGTCATTTGCACTGCAAAGAAAGACATGCAGATTTTCTAAAGGATTTGTTCTTGGTATTAAATTATGCCACGTGTAAATCCACCCGTGAACCCTAATAGAGAATTAGGGGTTTCACAACGGAGGCCAGATGTGATTTAGGTTGGAAGACCTTTGCCTAAAATTGTATGGTCCCTGGTTTTAGGGCTTAACCATATCATTACAGGAAGTGATGCCATTACCTGAAGCTGCTGCAGTTCTCTTGCATTGCTATCACACTGGGCCTGCATCTCCAGTAACTGATGTTCATGCTTCTGCTGTTGCTGCAACCTCTCCGCTTTCTGCCTCCTGTCTTCCTGCTGAGAGAACTGTAAGAAAGAGACATTTTCTAATAAACTTCTGGGATAACAACATTACTATGTTTATTCCCATTATGTTCATAATGCCTGTAGATTGAATAGTCCTGAAATGTCTAACGTATGTGTGTAGGGGGTGGAATAGCTACCACACAGTTATATGAACAGAAATTCTCAAGCCACCTGGTCATTGCAGAAAATTGGCGCACATCTGTGGTCACTGTATCATAACAAATGGGATACATGGAAACAGCTAAGTGAGTGTGCCCCAATCAATAGGCAATAAAAATGTAAAAACTGCTGTAAACTGGAAAAGAAAAACACTAAGGGATCAGGAAAACAAACAGTTTCTTTGGTGTTCTTTCAATATTCCAAAAATCTTAAAGAGAACCCGTCACATAGATTATGCCTCCCTTGCTGAGGACAGCACAAGCTAGTGACAGACCTGCTGTTTCCAGCACTGTGTCCCTTATTCTGTATGAATAAGATTTGAGGGGTAAATGCTCTACAACTGCTGCATCTTACAGAATAAGGGACACAGCCCTGGAAACAGCAGGTCTGACACTACCTTGTGCTGCCCTCAGCAAGGGGGGCATAACCTATGTGACAGGTTCCCTTTAAGGGAAATGAGCACTGAATTCTGGAACAATCTGTACCAAAATACTTGTGTACATGCTTTACACCACAGTTATTTCACATTTTAGATGGCTATTAGACACTTCTGTTCTACGTCTGACAAAAGGCGCACAGCTTCTTGGAAAGAGCGGGGCTTAAGTGTGTGATCCTAGGGGACAAAAAAAAAATGCAGCAAAATTTTGATGAAATTTCTGGCATAAACTCCGCTAAATAATAGATGGCGTAGAGATGTAATCCGCATTTTTATACTGTCTAATCTAAGTTTACACTGTAAGCTTTAGACAGTGTTAATAAATCTGCCTCACTGTTCATAATTTTCTGTGCCATCATTAGATGAGGATTAGAGGATGAATAAAATCTGAGTCTACAAAAATTTTTTTTTTAAAAATTCATAAAATCTCAGACTGCACCTACATAAGTTTCGATTTTCTAAGCCAAGATAAGTTTCCTCCCTTTGAAAATACCAGCAGATACATCCCAGACTGCTCCCATCACATCTACCTGCTTAATCTTTTCCCTCTGCTCAGCAGAACTGGATAAAGAGCTGATATGAAGACTCTTTTTGTACATAGCCAGTCGTGTCTTTCCTTCACTTCTCTGGACTTTTGGCAAGCGTGCCCTTTCTTGTTGCTGACGTAATCGCAGTTGCTCAATCATTCGCTGGTTGTATCGTTGCATTTGCTCTTGCTCCTAGAAAGTGAGAAATGTATACATAATATACACATACATTCCACATCTTTTCTACAGTAAGATATCACAATCTGCAAGCACAGTCTATATATGCTGAGCTGTAATTTTACACTAAGAATATCACAAAGCTGTTTCTTTCGTTTTAACCCAGAAAAACCCTTTAAAAAGGACATTCGACTTCTCTGGATACATTTTAATAAATCCTCGTGTTCCCTGTGAAATAACAATTCTGGAGCATCTTCTCTTATAACTCTGTGTTGTGCTGTTCCTTGATTATTCCTTCTAGAATTTTAATACTTACTTTCATACTGTCAGATGGGTGTCACCAATAGATGGTAACACCCAGATGACAGATTCAGTAATCCATTTCTAGAAGGAATAACAGAAGAACAGCAAAACAGAGTTATAAGAGAATATGCTGCAGAACTGTTATTTCACATAGAACACAAGGATTTACAAAACCAGACATGTCAGGAGGTGTTGTAGGTCCTCATTAAATTCGTTTTTTTTTTATTTACCTTAAAAACCTTTTCTCACCCGATTCATTGGGGTACACAGCATCTTGGGTATAGGCCCTTGCCCTAGGAGGCTGACACTAGGTGGAACCAAAAATGCTGTGACCGTCCAGAAGACTATATCCCTCCTGCTAACGCCAGGCTAATCAGTTGGTACAAAAGCTGTAACAGAGAAGCTAAACCATAGTCCAATTGCAAGGGAAGAAAACGTCAAATGGGAATCATAAAAAGATAATGATGGAGAGGGAGAGACCTGTGCCCCCAAATGAATCGGACGAGAAAGGATTTTACAGTAAGTTCAAAAATCCGAATTTCTCACCAATCTCATTAGAGGACACAGCACCTTGGAATGTCCAAAAACAGTCCCAGAAGGTGAGCGACAAAAATGTTACAACTAAAAAATTCATCACCAATGCCCGCCACTAGCACACTGCTGTCTGAATACCTTGCGGCCGAGGCTTGCCTCAGCCAAGGAAAAGGTATGGATTTGGTAGAACTTAGAAAAAGTATGGACCGGAGCTCAGATGACAGCTTTGCAAACCTGTAATGCTGAAGCTCGATGTCAAACCACCCATGAGGCACCAACTGCCTGCGTGGAATGGGCGGTAACCCTAAAAGGCAGGGGTTCACCCCTAGACCGATAAGCTTCCAAAATCACAGACTGGATACAGCCGGCAATGGTGGCCTTAAAGAGGTTTTGCCAAGAAGTGAAGTTCCTTACTTAAAATCTGCTCAGGAGAGAAGATAAACAAAGCATGAACGGCTGCAGGGGGGAGAGGAAGGGGGCTGAGCAGAGCCAGGAAGCGTCTGTTTACTCAAATAATTACATTACAACTAGTGGATTCTCTATATAGCAGACAGCCTCATACACTGCACTTTCCTCCCCAGCCCCCTGCAAGCTCGTTCATGTTCCCGGTCATCAGATAAGAAGTGCAAACACGCAAGCGTGGCCAGATCAGCTCCTGTTAGTGTCCTGGTCGTGTCTAATGTAAACTTTCAGGAAACTAAGGGCATCTGATTAAGGCTGTAGCTCTCACAGGCTTCACTTTTTGTAATCACATATTTAGAAAAGTGATTAAATACCCATTTTGGAGGATCCCACGTCAACATTACATTGTGGCAAAACCCTTTTAAAGGCCGCCAGGCACTTGCATGGACAAAGAGGGCCTTGGAGTGCCGGAAGGGTTCAGTATTAGAGAGGTAGACCTGAACAGCCCTGAAAACACCTAAACAATGTAACGACTGCTCTCAAGGATGAGAGGTGGAGGGGCAAAAAGAGGGCAGCACTACGCACTCATTGATATGCAACGATGAAACCACCTTAGGAAGAAACGGGGCGTAGGACAACCTTGTCTTTATGCAGTACCAAGAAAGGGGATTTACAAGATAGAGCCGCCAGTTCAGACACTCGGCAGATGGAAGTAGTGGTCACCAGAAGGCCACCTTCCAAGAAAGTAAACGCAGGGATACTTCCTGTAATGGCTCAAAAGGTGAACACTGCATGGCCTTCAAAACAAGATTCAAATCCTACGGTTCGTTTGGGCGGAACTAGCGAGCCCATGCAAAAAGGTTTTGACCTGCCGCCTCAGAGAGGAAAGGCCGAGCCCAGGCTCTTAGCTGGACTGAAGAAAAAAGGCAACCTTGGAGTGCAGCATCGAAATGGAAAGAAATCCCTGGGACTCAGCCCAGGCAAAAAAAAAGCCTTCAAGGTACGGTAGTAGATCCGGGCGGATTGAGGCTTGTGTGCTTGAATCATGGTCTGGATGACAGTATCCGACAAACCATGAGACTTTAGTATTACGGTTTCAATAACCACGGCATCAAATGCAGTTGCGGTAAAGTGGGGTGGAACAGCAGACCCTAAGAAAGGAAGTCCGCAAAGGAAGAGGCCAACAAATGTTTGCCAACAGGGCGACGAGATCCTCATATCAGGACCTGCGGGTCCAATCTGGAGTGACGAGAATGGCTGGCATCCTCTCGGCCTTGAGCACTCGAGGAAGCAGAGGCCAGGAAGGGAAAAGGTAAATCAAAGCAAAATTACTCCATGGTAGAAGCAGTGTGTCTACTGCAAGAGCCAGTGGATCCCTGGCCCTGGATACATAACTTGGAAGTTGATGATTGAGGCGAGACGCTAATAGATCAACGTCTGGAGTGCCCCACCTCTGGCAGAGAAGGTGAAAAGTCTCCGGTTGAAGAGCCCACTCCCTGGGATCGGCTGCTGCCTGACTAAGGCAATCGGCCAACCAGTTTTTCACCCCTGGAATGAAAATCAGTGACAAAGTCAGAACTGACTTCTCTGCCCAGCGAAGGATCCTTGAGGATTCCAGAGAAGCCGACCGGCTCCTGGTGCCTTCCTGATGATTTAAATAGGCCACTGCCATGCATGTTGCCGGATTGAATCCGAATTGGGTGACTCTGGCTGAGAGGGGATCAATGCGAAAGTGCTAGAAAAATGGCCCTGAGTTGTAGGACATGGATTTTAAGACTGGAATCCTTGAGGGACCAGAGACCCAGAGTCATACAGGTGCCAAAAACCACACCCCACCCCGATGTGCTGGCATCTGTGGTGATGATCAGCCATTGAAGGGACAGAAAAGACTTTTCCTGATGGAGAGCAAGGAAGACCAGCCAAGGTCGGCTCGGACCTGGGGTAGAAGGCGAATCACTCTGCCCAGGGACACTGGAGAACCGTCCCAGGATTGCCCGCTGCAGGAGGCAAGGGTGAAACTGCACGAAGGACACAACCACTAATACAGCCACCATCCTGCTGAGAAGCCACATGCAAGTGTGAAGAGTATATGGGGAAAATTTCCAAAGTAGAGAAATGCCTGACGGTAAGTGCTGAATCTTTCCTGGTTGGAGCAATACTCTGGTCACTCGAGTATCGAGAATCATCCCCAGAAATTCCATTCTGTGAGATGGGGTCAGACAGGATTTGTCGAAGTTGACTACCCAACCGAAATACTCCAAAGGTGTCTATGATGATCCTGATGCTGTCCAGGCAGGTGCATCGTGACGGCGCCTTCACTAGAAGGTCATCGAGGTAGGGAATAATGGTAATGGCCCCTGTTGTGAAGGATTGCCATTAGGGGTGCCAGGACCTTTTTGAAGACTCTTGGCAACCGTGAGGCTAGAGCTCTGAACGGAGAATGCCGCGCTGGCTGATTTTGAGGGAGAAAACTATGACCCCCTCTGGCTTCTGAAATCATCTTGTCCATACGTTTCCCAAAAAACTTGTTGCCAGTGAAAGGAAGCGCCACAAGCAATTTCTTGGAGGCTGTATCAGCTGACCAACATTTTAACCACAAAAAATGGAGAGCGACCATTGTATTGGCTGACGCTCTAGCCGCTAAATGGGCTGACTCAAGAGAAGCCTCACACAGAAACGTAGCGGCACAATGAGCTGGTAAGTAAGATCAAACAGCTCCTCAGTAGAGGCCCCAACCGATGATCCTTGCTTAAGTTGTTTGGACCAGACCGTGCAGGCCTTGCTGGCCCAAGAGGATGCAAATGCTGGCCACAGGACTGCCCCAGCCGCCTCAGAGCGGCTTTACAAAACCCATTAAGGCGCTTCTCAGTATGGTCATTGAGGACTTAAGCATCCGAGACGGGGATGGCTGTGGACTTCACAAGCCATGAGATTGGGGCATTTATCGATAGCACCTCAGACCACTTTGTCGCCGATTTCTACGGAAATGAATAAAGGGTATTAAGTTGTCTGGTAGGGAACAAACATTAGGATGTTTCCACTCCCTGGCAACGTGCTAATGTGTTAACGTGAGGGGAGTCTCTAACAGCCTGTATAAGGGCTTGAACCGCTGCTGCTGTTCCATCCTCTCTAACTGGCTCAGAGTCATAATCAGAGGAGTCCCCACTTGAAGAAGCCGTAACCCGGCATGGAGCTTCCATCTCCGTCCACTGTCTGTCTGGAGAGAGCTCGGATGATAACGAGGAAGAGAGAACGCTAACCTCTTACACGAAACATCCGTATGGGATGCGCCGGGTGCAGAGCCCAGGGGGGGTGCTTGGCTGGGCAGCAAGCAGAGGCAGCATATGCTCTGTGACCGAAGACAACCTGGGACTGTCTGGAGAGGTCGTCCACTGCTAGTGAGAGAGACCTAGCCCATTCCGGGACCACCGACTCCTGACAGAAGAGGTTGGGCTAGTGGCGGTCGGCTGAGCTACACAAAGGACACTGGTATGGCCGCAAGTAAATTTCTTGTGGCAATGGGCACAGGTGAAATAAGCTGCCACTGCTTTGGATGCGGGTGGCTTTAACCCTTCCTCCTTGAACAGGGACATGGCTGCAGGGAGTGCGGGGCAGGGATAAATGGCCCAAAGAAGGCCAAATTACCACCCCAAGTGCTGTATTCTCCAAGGAAGCCAGGAGACGTGAGAACGCCAGAAAAAAGCGATTAGGCCCTGCCCCCAAACACAAGCCCATGTTGCTAAAGGCCCTGCTCTGTCCTGGGTTCCAAGCCCAGACATGCGGTGCCGTGGCAGAAACTCAGTGGTACTGCAATAGTTGCCCAGAGCTGGTGCAAAAGATCACACATGCCCTGCTGGCTTGTGCTGGCCAGGGTCAAGAGGGGCAAGGGCCTACACCCAAGGTGCTGTGTCCCCCAATGATATTGGCAAGAAATACAGTTTTACCACAAACTGTCTAAGAACGTATTATCCAAAAGTCTGCATTTACAAGTTGCGATGATCTGAAAACACTGCAAAGTCAGCATATTTTTAAAGCACAGAACAAGTGAACAGTGGTTTCTAATATATCCATGGCATTGAAGTGTAACAATAGGTCAGTACAAGGTGAGAAGTCATGGAAGGATTTATCTTAGTATATTTTATTACAAGAGCCTCAACTTGTTCTGTACCTTGTCATGCTTCCTAAGCAGCTCATGACGCTGTAAGAAATATTGGTCCTTTAACTGCTGCTTCATAAGTTGATGTCTTTCCTGTAGGTGGCGCTCTTCCAATTCCCATATGCAGGCTTCCCTGTCTGTATACAAGAAAGATATTTTACACAGAAATTACAGGTGAATTACATACATACAATTTTAACACTGTTTACATGCAGTTTATGCATAGACTATATCAGACAAAATCCGAAAGGCATGAAAATTTGGATGTCTTTATTCATCAAATCCTGGTTTTTCGACATAAATAATTGCCCAGATACCACAGTTCGTACTAATCTAAACTGAGAGAAACTTGGATAAGTTAAAGGAATTCTCCGCTTTTGAAAACTCCTATTTATTAGGAAGAGTCCAGTGACAACAAGCTAATCACAAATCTCTTCCTGCTGGAGATTACCGTATATACTCGAGTATAAGCCGACCCGAGTATAAGCCGAGGCACCTACTTTTGCCACAAAAACACAGGAAAACTTAGGCCGTGTTCACACAGCTTATTCCCGACGGATTTGTGAGCCGTATTGAGCACACAAATCCGCCGTGAATAAGGGGCGGGAGGGGCGGGGCGGGGCCGGGGGCGCCGCTCCCCGGCCCCATAGACAATGCATTGTTTACGGGCGTCCGCGCCGTAAATACATGTGCGTGTCACTTTTCTCCCCCCGCGGGGGATTTGCCGAGCGGGGGAGGAGCGACGGAATTCCCCTGTTCTCTATGAGAGCAGTGGTTTTTACCGTAATGACTCCGAGGATTGGGGCCCCGTATTGGGAAACGCAAATACCGGGCGGAATACGGCGCCAATCCGTCGGCAAATAAGCCGTGTGAACAGGGCCTTATTGACTCGGGTATAAGCCTAGGGTAGAAAATGCAGCGGCTACTGGTAAATTTTAAAAATAAAAATGGCAAAATTCCAATAAAATTTAACATAGGCAAAATTTTAATTCCCCCAAATTTGGCAGGTTTTGGTGGGGTATAGGGTTGAGGTTTATTGTCTCCCCCAAGGCAAAAGGGGTTTTTTGGGCAGGTATACGGGGGAGGTTATTGTCTCCCCCAAGTGCAGGTTATAGGCAGGTATAGGGAGGTTATTGTCTCCCCCAATGGCAGGTATAGGGAGGTTATTGTCTCCCCCAAGAGGTTAGGCTAATTATTTTTAAGGGAGGGTATAGGGAGGTTTGGGGTTATTGTCTCCCCCAAGGCAGGTGTATTAGGGAGTTATTGTTCCCCCCCAAAACACCCCCATAGGCAGGTATAGGCAGTTAATTTTTTAACCCCCCATTCCTACCCCCCCCCAAGGCAGGTATAGGTAGCTTATTCCCTCCCCCCACCACCCCAAGGCAGGTTATAGGTTTTACCCCGGGGGATTTGGGCAGCTTATTCCCCCACACCCCAAGGCAGGTATAGGTAGGTATAGGCAGCTTATTCCCCCCCCCCCACCCCAAGGCAGTTAGGCAGCTTATTCCCCTCCCCACCCCCAACAGGAGGGTTTACTAAGCAGGGAGCTTTTCTCCCCCCCCCCCCCCCCCCAAGGCAGGTATAGGCAGTTTATTTCCCCCACACCACCCCCAAAGGGAGGTATAGGTAGGTAAGGCAGCTTTTTCCCCCACACCCCAAGGCAGGTATAGGTAGGTATAGGCAGCTTATTTCCCACCCACCCCCCAAGGCAGGTATAGGTAGGTATAAGCTTATTTCCCACCCACCACCCCAAGGCAGGTATAGGTAGGTATTGGCAGCTTATTCCCCTCCCCCACAGGTAGGTATAGGTAGGGTATAGGCAGCTTATTCCCCCCCCCCACCAAACAGGGATAGGTAGGTATAGGGAGCTTATTCCCCCTCCCCAACCCCACACCACCCAAGGAGGTATAGGAGCTTATTCCCCCCCCCCCCCCCCCCAAGGCGGTTGGTAGGTATAGGCAGCTTATTTTCCCCCCCCCCACCCCCCCCAAGGCAAGTATAGGTAGGTATAGGGAGTTATTCCCCCCCCCGCCACCCCCACGGAGGTATGGGGTGGTATAGGCAGCTTATTCCCCCCCCCCCCCCCCGCGGCGGGTATGGTGGGTATAGGCAGTTTTTTCCCCCACCCCCAAGGCAGGTTAGGTGGGTTAAAGGCAGATATAGATCCCTCCCCCCAAAAAATGCAAGTATTTACCGCAATCCCCGTTGTCCGCCCCCCTCGTCACCCCCGCGCTTTGTCTTGTGCCGGAAAAGAGGCGTGATGTCATCGGGCCCCGCGCACGCAGGGGGTGATACATGCGCTGCCTGTCCCGGTACTCCGGACAGCCGCGAGTCTGCGGCTGCCCCGGGGTCACTGCGGAGCGGGAGCGCTCGCTCTGTGCCCGCAGTGGTATTTCTCCCGCATGCGGGGGAGAATAGGGACAGTGCCGGGCCAGGCAGGCGCTCGGGCATGTGGGTTACTGGATTAAATTAATTCGCCCTGAGGAGGCATATAATGAAAGGGCCCTGTCGGGGACCGGCCCTGCTGCGCCCGGGGGGCCGCAATGACTGGTATAAGCCCAGGGGGGATTTTCAGCACTTTTTTGTGCTGAAAAAATCGGTTATCTGGTATATCGGTAGTATAATCCGAGAAAAAAACCTGCCAGTAAGTGTTCAATGCTCCTGCAGCACTATCACAGGGGAAGCATTACACAATCTCTATTTAAAGGGGTTGTCTCGCTACAAGGGTTGCTTTTTATGTTAAAAATCTTGCAAAAACAAATTGTAGTAACAGTTCTACCCAATTCCCTAGAATCCCCTCTTGTATGGGCTGCATCAGCTCCTCAGGTGTTATGCTAAAGACCTGTTCAAAACCTTGATAGGCTGCCAGTGTGGTTGCTATGTACAGCCTGGGTTCTACTGAGCCCTAGTAGAAGCCAGAAACACGCCCTGAAATTCAAAAATGAAACCCAAAAAAAAGGAAGTCAATGTAGTGAGGGCAAAACCCTTTTTTTCAAAGGGATGTCTGTGTAATACAAGAACGGGGCAATTCCTCCAAGTGGGTTTATCTTTATAATATCTCCCCCCTTGGCCAAGGATGAGATCCCTTAACTGGGCCCCCCATTATTAACTAAAAATTCCCTACTAGGATATATGAGCTGCATTGTATCCCTTAACAGGAGCCCATAGTAGATTTTTATTGGTCGGTATTGATATCTTTTTAATTAAGTAGAAACTTATTTATATAGCCAATCTGTGTGATGGAGATTTGCCCCTTTGGTTGCATAATTACCTCTGAGAAGTTGCTGTTTCTTATTCAGGAATTCTTTCTCTTTGCTATATATCTCTTTCTTGTGCTCCAGTGTAATAGCGCTCATAGCCAGAGCCATATCCTCCTTCTGCTTATTTAAGAACTGTTGCTCCTGTAGTAGAAGGAGAAAGAATTGTTACACATAATATTTGAAAAGACTCAGGGGAAAAAGAGCTAGAACTTTACAGCGCCATCTATTGGATATAACATTCCTCAAATCACATTGTCCAGGGACCTTGCAATTTGAATGGGATTATTGCCATACTAGTTGTTCATCTGCATACAGCTGTTTTGGGAAGTTTGCCCCTCATCAGTGCAGAGTAGGATAGTGGTTGGCTAGGTAAGAGGCATTAGATGTAGCTCAAAAGAGTTGGTGCTGATCATTAGGGAGAGGAACCATGTAGTAGTGGAGGGATCAAGGCTTTGGGTTTCCATGGTCCCTTCACTAAAGAGAAACACCACCCCTTTTGGCTAAATTAGTGCTCTCTCTAGGCAACCAGTTACCACAAACCGCGTATGAGTGGTAGGGAAACAATCCCTTTCCCCATAGTAGGTAACGGGATGAACTTGTGGAACGCTACATCCAATAAGAGTCCCAGCCCTTTTCCCATGAGCCTTTTTAAGTTTCAGGGGCGCGATCAAGACATACACATACATGGCGCTTCTCCATAGTAAGAGGCATTACCCACTTTGAGCTACATAACAGATTAAGCAAGCACTATCTGAAAAAGGTTTTTTTGGTAGGTAAAGCAAAAAAAATTTTACATGAGGTGGCAACCAAAACATGGACCTTGCAGCAATCTCGTTCATTCCCCAGTTTAAATAAGAATACAAGAGCAGCAAAGAAGAAACCCAAGGAGTATTGGGGCAGGTTTTGCCCTGTTGGGATAGTTGGTTTTTGAAGAACAGGGCACAGGGGTTAATTGAAGGTAAAACCATGCACTTGCGCAGGGCTTGCTAAAAGGGGTCCTTTAAAATGTGATGTTTTACAAACATGACACTATGGAAATAGAGAACATCGACTCCCCTGGTAGCCAGATTCTTCGCGAACACCATAAATGTAGTCCTATAATACCAGTTCAAGAATATTGAGACAGAACTACAAGTTGGCATTTAGCAAATAAGCCTGTTACAGAAAGCTGGGCTTTTTTATAAGCCAAGCATGATAAAACCCTTTTTCCCACTTGGTTTATGTTTATCAGTTTGCTTCTTCTGAGCAAATTCATCCATCTTCACTTTCATACTTTCTCTGCGTTGATGCCTCGGCAGCTTTTCCACCGCCGCCTTCATCTGCGGACAGGATAGAAGACAGGTGAGTGCAGATCTAACAATACATCCAAAGTTTTTTCCAATGGGATCTCTATAAGAGCATTGTTTTCTGAAACCAAGTTGCGTATGAAGATGAATTAAGTTCTGCTATTTAAAGGGGTTTTATCGTTTCACCATTTGGCAGTTGTTGCTACTGGTTGTAAGAAGGGTTATGAATTTGGAGGGGAGTGTTTTCCTCCCAGCAGGGAGATCCACTTCTACGCACCCCCAAGTGTGCACGTGAGGATTATTCTGTGAGGGGGGGGAAGGCAGAGGTTCTAGCTGTCAGAGAAAGGAATTTTTGGGAAGTGAAACGCCAAGTGTAATCCATGGGTATTCAAATTTCTCACTTCTACATACTTTGTAAACTTAAATGGGATTTGACTTTCGGACTCTGGGAAAGATGGGTATTTTTTTTTTCTCTCTCTCACAAAACACAGTGAATATCCCTGCAGATTATTCCCCCTTGACCTCTAAAAACAAAAAAAATATACGCTTTATCTGTTTGTGTTTACAGGACTGATAAGTTCTCTCTCCGGTGCAGGACCTTGGGTTGTGTCAGTGAAAAGAGCAAACCCGCCACATTCGTGACCTACCACTGATTGCGGGGTCGTGAAAAAGGCATAAAACCCTTTACGCATACCGCACCTACCCCCTGTTGCGTCATTTAAACAATCTTTTCTTCTGGCACCGTTCCCCTGCGCGCTCCCTTCCAAAACCCGTTTCATCCATCTCCCCCAGAGCGCATTCCCCCAATTTCGACCGGGGGTGGGTCTGGGCGTAACCCCAACCGGGGCTTACTTCGTTCCCAACACTAAAAAACAGCCGTTCTCTAAACCATAGCATTTTGCTTATAGTAACCAAGGACAGACATGCTTAGATTTTTGGTCCCCTTCTTTTGAACTATGATCTTCGTAATGAGAAAACCCCTTTAATGTATAGCTGATCCCTAAGTCTTTTTGGGGCAAATTTAAACCCGAAAAGTGTCTAAAATTTGTTATCAGCAATTGCTCAGATATCACTCCATCTGTGGGGCTATACAGGGTATAATTAAAAAATTTTCTTGCTGCTCGTAAAGCATTTGCCAAATTTAGGGCCCGTGGGATCATTTTATGTGGCCCACGAGAGCTTAGACAAGGTTGAAATGCAGGGGACTAGTTCCCCTTTCCGGAAAAAACAGCCAATTTTGGCAGAAAAGTGGCACCAGCACAGGGAGAGAGCACCACCTTGGATTTGAAGCTCCAGAAAGCACCTCCACACCGCTTTGTTCAGCAACTGACAGGTGGTGGCACAGCTTGACGCCCCAACAGGCATGTAGCCCAATAAAAGTAGTAAAAGGTAGAGGTGACTAGCTATTATGCAACCTTAAATGACATCTTGACTTTTTACTGACCACATTCTGCACCACTGCCCTTTGATGGCAACCATAATGAGGACGTGCCTCTCGATGGTAATTAGTTTGACACCCCCATTATAAAACCTCCAATTAGGCCTGGTTCACATCCGTATCATAGGTTTGGTTTGCAGTCTCAGTTGTAGATTCTGTCAAAAAGGACATAAAAAATTGTGCGGCATGTGGCCTTTTTTTTTCTCGCTAAAATGAAGGACATTACAACCAAAACCTGACACATCTCACTGAAGTCCATGTTGGGCGGAGACTCTGAGTGGAACCTCCGACACAGATGTGAACCTGGGCTTACTCCACATGTTTTGCACATAAGTTCAATTTCATAGGAAGCCAAATAACCTATGAGTATTTCTTAATTATCATCCTTGTTACATCAACACAGATATTACTTTTCATTTTTCTGGCAATTCACCCCCTTACCCTGCCCAGAAAAAAACAAAAAAAAAATTGTTAAAAAAAAAAAATTAAACAACCTCGCTCCCAAGCACAAGCCTGATCAATTCCCAATAGGGAGAGTATTTAAAGAGGTCCTCCACTTCGGTTAGATTTTGGAAATGGTTGGATATACAAGTTTTAAAACACTGAAAGTCAGTGAGACACTGCCTGGGTCACAAATTTCTAAACTCTCAAGAGTCTTTGTCCTTGACTCCCAACCGTAATGCTGCGTAGATTCTCTAAAAAATGTTGCCACTCCAGGAAACACCCTTCACCCATTTCTACCACAATGAAGCTTGGTGCAGGAGAGGGTTAAAGTATTTTTTTCCCCACTTATTACTTTCGTATCTATGGCCACGTTTGCAAAACTCTCCCCATTCATTTTATGGTATTTTTGTATACAGTTAAGCACCCTAGCTAAGCTGCATTTGGAACTACTATAGAAATGGGATAAGATGCCCAAACACTGCCATTGCTCCATTTTTAATGGACAGCTTGTAGCTCTCTGAGCTGTAGACGCGAAAATAATAGGATAGGAAAACCCCTTTAAAGGGGTTGTGCACTAAAAAAACAAAAAAAACAAAAAGTGTTTTAAAATTATGTATCTCCGAAGTTAGGAACCTTTGTAATATACTTCCATTACATTTTCTGGGCTTTCTGCAGTTCTCTTATCAGCTGCCTGATGACAGAAAGCTCAGTGATTCTTTGTGCCTTCATTCATAGGAAACCGCTCTTGTCAAGCACTGAAGATCACAAGATAAAAAAGGTGTGGCTTTTTCAGAGCAACTTTTGAAGTCACACCCAATTGGTCCTACCTCTCAAGGCTTTCCTAATAAGGGAGGAAACAATACAAGACCAAGACAAAGGCTGGGAGGGAGAAAGATGTACAAACAGTAGCAAATAATCCTGGGGCTTGTAGTGTTTCAAGGAAAAGGAAACCGCTTTCAAACAGGAAATGCGGCTGCTCATCTGCAGAAAAGGGAGGCTTTGTGAAAGGACAAGCACAAACTAGCTCAGAACACATCATGGGGAGATGAATAAAGACCCGGGCACACCATCAGATTTTTTTTCTTTGTTCACTGGACTCGCTCTTGAATATTTTAGAATTTTATTTTTGGACAAAATTAGTTAAATGTTTACCCATCATTTTGGAATTCTGGGGAGTCCAGGTTCCATAGAACAAAGAATTCCTGATCTATGATATTCATATGACACAATGTACTTTACAGTGATGCTGTATTTTAATTGCTCTGAAAATGGAATAGAGATAAGATTGCACTGTACAATCTTGTAATTACTCCCACATGTAATGCATAGGAACCACATAGTATTTATGCCATTCTGCCCATTTAAGAATTGAACAGAAGAGACAAAATTGTAGCATCCCCCGTGTGTGTGTGGTGTAAATATAGTATATATATATATATTATATAATTACACACAACAATATATATATATATAAATATATTATATTTTAAATATATATATAAATTTTATATATATATATTATATGTATATTTTAATATATATATATAAAATTATATATATATATAAACTCAACGTGTTGATTTGTCTCTCATGGATAATGAGCAAAATTACAGCCATCCTGAGGGAAATATTTCCCACAAAGTGCTTTTTGCCTCATGGACCCCCCCAACTGCTTGGAATACAGGGTTAATCTTTTAACCAGAGCTGTGAAACAGCACATCTCTGAGACACATGATCCTAAAAAGCAACAAAAATCAGCAACTACTGTATACAAAAGAGGAAGTTACCTCTCTTTTCCGTAGCTTCAACTGCTCGAGGAACTTTGCATGTTCACGGTCTTGCTCGATACGAATGCGTCTGGCCTCATCTCTCCTACGTGTAGCGTGCTCCTGCTCCATCCGCTCAATCTGCTGTTTTTGCTGGCGCTCCTGTAACTCCAGCTCTGTGTCATAGAACTTTTTCTTTGCCTTAAATATTCCAAATAGTATGCATAAGATGGGATTTTACCTTATTTAAATTTTGCGCATCTTCATGTTTGCATTGTAACTAGTTATACCAATTTTATGCTATAAAAAGGGGGGGGGGGGGGGGGGGGGGGGGGGGTCCTTTGCTGCCAGGTTATTTATGGGAACTGGGGTGATCTGGCCCCCCCATCTGTTTTCACAGGCCCCAAGGAGTTGAGACTTATCTCCTGAACAAAGCAAAATCAAAGCAGCAAAGTGTTTGGTAACTGTCTTCATTTATCTTTTCCTACATGTTAAAAAGCTAATCAGTGAAAACCCCTTTAAAAGGCAAACCGTCTGAAAAACCGGAGAAAAGCCGTCCCCCGGCGGCCGTGTGCACGGCACAAAAACTGGACAAATACCGGTCGGATAAACCAAGAGATGCATGAAGGTTAAAAATGTTAGAGCGCAATATAGGGAGGACACGTATAGATAGCATGAACAAGTACTGCCTAGTAGACTCGCCATTTATGGTTGTACTGCAGGTACACCACCCAGAAAAAGCACTAAAGTTACATCAGACGTCCCTTAACTCTGTAAACATGCTCCAAATGGTTCACAATTAGAAAATTGTCATGTAAGTAGTGGAATAGTGGGGCCATGCTCCAAGTGTTCAGGTGGTTAAACTCCAACAGTGTGGCTTTTAGCATCATGTACAAGATCCATACCCTAGTCAATGGCGTTGACAAGATTATCTGTCTCAATAGCAAGCATTTTGAGAAAAAAAACAAATCCCTTCTTCAGATAAGAGACATGCTACAAAATAAAAACAGCAATGCTTTAGGCAAAAGCTTTCAAACTTACATAGAGCAAGAGCTTCTGAGCCTACAGGTTCACTTTGTCTCTTATCTGAAGGGGGAAACAATCCCCCTCCTCCCCTCGAAATGCATTTTATTGAAGACTATAAACTTGACTATATATATTTATTCATTCTCTAATATAGCAGGGGGTTGTGTTCCTGAGAAAACTTGTAATATTTTAGGGACTTGCTGCTCATTTTTAAATATTTAAAGCACTTTATTACTGAATGAAGCATAAAAACTAGAGAAAGACAGGAGTCTCCTACTGGAGTTAGGCAAGAAAAGGTGATCAGAGAATTACTAGTTTGGGTAGTTATTGATTAAACACTACAATAAACAGCAATTGGACAAGTGAAAATTCTGACACGTTGTAGAAAAATGTTCCACTACCAATGACTTTTAGGCTATGTTCACACGGCTTAACTGCGGGACGTAATTTCGCCGTCTGGACGGGGGCGGGGCGGGAGAGTGAGCGGGGGCCCGTCACTTCACCGGCCCATTGACTTGCATTACCAGCGGTGCGTATACGCCGCTGGTAATTCACATGTCACTTATCTCCCCGCCCGGCGTATTCGCCGAGCAGGGAGAGGAGACGTAATCCATAGTTTTTCTATGAAAAACTGTGGATTACCGTAATGATGGGCCGTTTTCAGCCCGTAATTTGCGCACTTCGGCACGTAATTACGGACCGAAATACGGCCCATTTTAAGCCGTGTGAACATGGCCTTAGACACATGTGGCTCTCCTGCCATTGCCTGTAGATAATAGTACTAGGAACACCTGGGATGTCCTAGGATTAGCAGAACTTAAATATCACTATCAAAACCATATCCCTTGCAATTAAAGGGGTGCTCCCAAGAAGGAACATCCACGTAAAAGGTCAACTCAAAACCAGCTACCGAGCCGACCGGGTTACAGAATAATGAGGTTGGCATTTGCGACTGACCTCCCTATTCATTTCTACAGGCGTTCAGAGTATAGCTCAGCACACTCACTCGGCTAAATCTGAAACTGCCGTAGACATTTATGTCTATTTTTTTAAATTAAAGGGGTTTTGCCACGAAGTAAAATTGACGTGGGAAGTTTGCAAATTAAATAATAAGCATTTTCATCATTCATCTTTATTAAAAATTCTGCATTGTTTTTGGTTTACGCTTTTTTTAGTGATCCATTGTTTAAGCCGTCTCCGGGGATCGACGAGGCTGAGAGGGCTTCTGTCCGGGGTCAGACATTACCTTTTACTCAGGCGCTACTGGTGTTAAACCCCCCAGTGCTCCCCCTCCTCTGTACTTCTTCATGCTTAGTCAAACAGTGCAAATAATTGAAAAAAAGAAACCTCATTCAGGTATGTGCATTGATTAAGAGAAAAAAAATCCACAGGCTTGGTTTTCACGGGGATTTGAACCTAGGACCTGTGCTTTGGAGGCAGAAAATTTACCTTTTAGCCACTTTTGTAGTCCACAGCTTGTACAAAAACAGAATCTTTCTTTGCGATAAGGGGAAATGCAGGGTGATGTACCCTTTTGGGGCGCAAAATATCAATTCAAACAAACACAATGCCCCCTTCCAGGGGCGTGCTGGCTCCGGGCCCCGAATAAAACCCCCCTGTGCCCCGAGTCCCCCGGGGCCTCTGCGTGGGCCCGGGGCACCGACGGGTCTTAGCTGCATGTGCGTCCCCGCGGAACGCAACACAGTGGGGGTTTCCCGCGGGGCAGAGACGAGGCTCCCTGCCCCGCAACAGTGTCGGACCCGAAGGCCCTTTAAACCCCGCGGGGCTCCGGGGTCCTCACACGCGAGGCCCCGCTGGGCCCCGTGCGCCTCACCGGAAAGCGTCCGATGACATCACGTCATCCGCCCTCCCTGTCCTCGGGCCAAGCGCGTCATAGGCGTGCCCCGAGGGACTGCCGGAGGGGGGCGGGTGAAGAGAAGGAGCGCGCTCGCCGGGGGGATTAAAGGGTGATATTAATTTTGTTATTTTTATAGCGTTAACCTGCCCCAGTGCCCCTATATATGCCTGGGGGCCCCTATAATCCCCCTTTGCCCCCAAAACCCCTGCCCTGTCCCCTTAATCCTCCCGTGGCCCCCATATCCCTGCGGCCCCCATAATGCCTGCCGTCCCCTTTTTCCTGCCTTTTGGCCCCTATACTCCCTGGGGGCCCCCATAGAGCCTGTGCCCCCATATGATGCCTGCCCCCCCCTATGATGCCTGTGCCCCCATATATCCTGTGCCCCCATAGTTCCTTTTTGCCCCTATATATTCTGGGCCCCATATATGCCTGTGCCCCCATAATGCCTGTGCCCCCCTTACCTGTGCCCCATATCCCGTTGGCCCCCAAAAAATTTTACCTCCCGGGGGGCCCCCATATACCTGCCTGTGCCCCCATATACCTGCCTTGGGCCCCCCATATACCTCCCTTTTGGCCCCCTATACTGCCTTTTCCCCCCTAACTCCCTCATTGCCCCCATTACGCCTTTGGCCCCATAAAATCCTCATGCCCTTATATACCGCTTGTGCCCCCTTACTGCCTTGGGCCCCAATACCTGCCTGGGGCCCCAAATACCTGCCTGGGGGCCCCTTTACCTGCCTGTGGCCCCCTATCCCTGCCGGGTCCCCATATCCTGCCTCATGCCCCAAACGCCCCGTACCCCCTATACTGCCTCTTTGCCCTATATCCGCCTGTCCCCCCCCATACCTGCCCTTTGCCCCCCTATCCTGCCTGTGGCCCCTTATGCCTGCCTCATCCCCCTATATCTCCTCAGGCTCCTATATACTCCCTTGGGCCCCCCATATACCTGCTGGGGCCCCCAAAACCCTCCCTGTGGCCCCCATAACCTGCCTGTGGCCCCCATAACCTCCTGTGGCCCCTTTTAAATACCTCCCTGTGGCCCCCATATCCCTGCCTGTGGCCCCCATATACGCTTCGGGCCCCCATTCCCAAAACTGAGGGGATGCTATCCCTAAAATTAAGGGGTTTGCTGGAAATGTGAGGATTCTAGATATTTGTGTCCAAATCCTCGGGAGAATTGGGGGACAATCAGCTGGGGGGGTGTGAACCGGGTGGAGAAGAAAAGGGAAAGTGAACACGATTATCAAAAAGACGTCCCGGGAGCACTAAATGTAACTGCAGGTAATCACTTAATGTCTGCAGAGTTACATACAACTATTTTTACCCTTCTGGGCACTGTATGGCGTTTATATTAATCAGAGCCTGTGTACGCTGGTATCACATGGGGGGTTTTTTTCGGTCAGGGTCGCAGGATTATTTTGCCTTAAGTAGTAATGTTTTTTGGGGCTTGGGTTTTGTAGGAGGGTTTTTGTCCCCCAATCACTTGTCTGGTAGATTTCTCCATGTATCGGTGGATTATTTGGTGACTGTTTAGGGGGATTGTCTATGAAGGGAGAATTCTGAAAAAAAAAATTTGTCTTTTGGGGTTTTTACTGTACATGACTCTGAGGAAATGGCGGATCTGTTGGGGTGTGCAGAAAATTTGTGACGGGAACAGAAGGTTTTTTCTGTAAAAAACTCCGCGTTCACAATGAGGCGGGGGGGAAAAAAACAAAGGGCCCCAGCCCCCGGGTTTTTTAGGACCCTAGCAACACCCCTGCCCTTCTGGGCACACAGAGCTGAAGAGCTGGATGAAGGAGGCATGAAATGAAATCATGGCAAAATCCCTTTAAGCATTTTCAATACCATCTATCGTATCGCCTACAAGAAAGGCTGGGCTCTGGAAGACTATAGCTGTGAATATTAAAAATGATTAAGAAATTGCACTTATGACAAAATGTCTTACGTTCATTTCCTGCTCGAAGCGAGCATCATGCTCCTTTAGCCATGCTTCTTCAGCTGGGCCTGGTTCCTATGCTCTTCTTTCTGCAGCAATCTCAGTTCACGGAGCTCCTGACGCCTGAGAGTCATGGAAAAAAAAAAAAAGCATCTTGAGATCCTTCTAGACTCCCAATTCCAGTTTAATTTTCAAAGCTCCCTAATCATAATGTTCCCCATCTTTAAGCATTCAGAATAAAATTCTATGTACCTCAGGAAGCGCATCTCTTCATCCTTCTTATCATCATCTCCAATAATCTTTGAGGTGGTGACACTCACTTCCACTCCATCAACTACATATCGTCTGGTGCGCTTCAAAGTCTTGTTGTGAAGACGGGACTCCTAGAACAAAATATATAAAAATTAGATTTTTTTTTTATTTTTTTTTACAAACTTTATAGATAATAATTAAATCCAATATGCTAAGGGTCCATTCTTTTTAAGGCCATTTCGTGCAGAAAAGCAAAAAAAACAATTGTGACTCAAGATCTGTGTGGAAAGGCATCCCGTTATATTTGAAGGGAATCTGCTCCGATCTTTCTGACATATTATGGTGCATAAAATTCCACATGCATTTTGTGAAAATTAAATGACGTCACTTATTCTTCGAGGGTTTTCCCTACAGTTTATTGCACTGCAAACTCAGGAACACAGCAGGTACGTAATACCTAGCGGTTACGAGGAACATATATACAGCTTTAATAAGCTTAGCAATACACTTGGGGGCCCGCTTGTAAATACTTTGACATGGTCTCAAAAGCGTCAAGTCTGCACAAGGGATGATGGACAAAATTTTTTAAAACTTTTATATCACAGGGCTCGACTTCCCTCCTCTATCATATAACCATATAAATCACATAACTCAGCTTTCTCCCCCCTATATAAAACCAATATATCAGGAAATCACCTTCTCCCCTTATCATTAACCCTTTATTTAGAGCTCAGCTTTTTCCCTATCCATAACCCTATATATCACAGAGCTTAGATTCTCTCCCTCTACCATATAACCCTATATATCACAGAGCTTAGCACCTCTTCACTATCATATAACCCTATATATCAGAGCTCAGCGTCTCTCCTCTATCATATAACCCTATATATCACAGAGCTCAGCGTCTCTCCTCTATCATATAACCCTATATATCACAGAGCTTAGATTCTCTCTCCTATCATCTAACCCTATATATCACAGAGCTGTGCTTCTCTCCCTCTATCACATAACCCTATATATCAGAGTTCAGCTTCTCTCCTCTATCATATAACCCTATACATCACAGAGCTCAGCTCCTTTACTCTCCTCTCCTCTACCATATCACCTTATATATCAACATAGGATGCAGATTAGCCCCACTGAATGGGGCTGATGCATGTCCTGATATGTGGCAAAATTTACTGCAAAAGAGATAAAATCCACATGTGAACATATTCTTATATTGTAAACAGGAACAAATAGCTTGTTTTTCAAATGACCATTAATAAAAAAATTCGTAAGAAAAAAATCCGTGACCATGTTTTCAACCTGCAGAGGGCAGTGTTATATTTATCAAACAATAGTGTTTCTCTCAGAGTGTCAATGGGTATGGATTCTCATGGAAGAAGCTTGTGTTATGGAAACTATTTTCAGGCAATGCTCCAGGGGAAAAAAAACAGTATGTACAGTAGTTTTCACCCAGAAGGAAGAAAGCTCTCTCATACAAGTGAAACCAAAATATCTTCCAAAAAGATAAGTCTCATCAATAGGAAGCGGTTTCGAGATTCTTGCCCCCCTTCCCTACACAGGATACCGGTTGACTAGAGAGAGGTCTGATGTAGCTCCAGTGGCCTACAAAGTCTCATTGGAGAGATGCAGTGGTAGAGAGACTTCTTTTCGGCAATATTACTTGGTATGGCTACTAGATCCTTTTCTTCCTCCTGGAGGACAGACAGTTTGCTGGAAAGGCTAGAATCTGGATGCCATGTACATGTTTTTCTTCTATCTAGCCATCCACCTATCAGAAAGTATGGTAAATAATCAGTGTTGCCTCCTATAGTGATCACTTAGATTCTTGCTAGATATTTGCTGGCAGGAACTACTCTGACAACTTTCATGCGATACCAAAAGGGGGCACAGTTATCAGATTTCTCACTGGAACCCATTAGATCTGGGACGTACAACATAGGTAAAGTTGAAGAAGCCAGCAGCATGCAGATGTCCATAAGAAGTAAATCCTTTATTGCTGCCACAAATGCACAATACGCGGTGAAATGCGCGCCAAAATAAGCCATATGAACATACCCTTAGATTTATCTTCTATTTGTACTCATGCCCCGATGGACCAATGAGCATTGTTAGGTCCCGGAACAACCCTTTAAGAGACCGTTAAAGTCCTGCCTACCCCACCCACATATAGTAATTGTCAACTTACCCTATATTAGTAGGTGTACAGTGCAAACTGTCAACTGTATGTGGGTGGGGTAATCCTATCAGCTATACTCAAAAATTTAGCATCAAATTATATACACCTATATATCACACAGCTCAGCTCCTCTCCTCTATCATATAACCCTATATATCACAGAGCTCAGCTTCTCTCCCTCTATCATATAACCCTATATAGCACAGAGCTCAGCTTCTCTCCTCTATCATATAACCCTATCACAGAGCTCAGCTTCTCTCTTATATCATATAACCCTATATATCACAGAGCTCAGCTTCTCTCTTCTATCATATAACCCTATATATCACAGAGCTCAGCTTCTCTCCTCGATCATATAACCCTATATATCACAGAGCTCAGCTTCTCTCCCTCGATCATATAACCCTATATATCACAGAGTTCAGCTTCTCTCCCTCTATCATATAACCCTATATATCACAGAGCTCAGCTTCTCTCCTCTATCATATAATCCTGTATATCAAAGTGATCAGCTTCTCTCCCTCTATCATAACCCTATATATCACAGAGCTCAGCTTCTCTCCCTCTATCATATAACCCTATATATCACAGAGCTCAGCTTCATTGCTCTATTATATAACCCTATATATCACAGAGCTCAGCTTCTCTCCTCTATCATATAACCCTATATATCATAGAGCTCAGCTTCTCTCCACGATCATATAACACTATATATCACAGAGCTCAGCTTCTCTCCCTCTATCATATAACCCTATATATCACAGAGTTCAGCTTCTCTCCCTCTATCATATAACCCTATATATCACAGAGCTCAGCTTCTCTCCCTCTATCATATAATCCTGTATATCACAGAGCTCAACTTCTCTCCCTCTATCATAACCTTATATATCACAGAGCTCAGCTTCTCTCCCTCTATCATATAACCCTATAATCACAGAGCTCAGCTTCATTGCTCTATCATATAATCCTGTATCTCACAGAGCTCAGCTTCTCTGCTCTATCATATAACCCTATATATCACAGAGCTCAGCTTCTCTCCCTTTATCACATCCTGCTCTCAAATTCGGAAGCAGAAACCACTGAACCGGTTTGTTTTATGTACAGTACTTTGAGAGAGACTTGTTACTAGAACATTTTGCCTGACAACTCTGGAAAGAGGATCCGTAGCAACTAGACTTTTGGGTAAACCAATAAAAGATGGATTGCCACTGAACTGAGAGTAGTCATGAGCACCATCGTTAAGGCGGTGGCATTAGATTTTTCTATTAAAAGAAACCACACACATTTTGGGTAGAAGTGCTCTTCGCAGTATTACATATTATATATCCACATAAGGAGAACTGCCAACAGGCCGACTTTCAAAGTTTATATACTCAGAATGACTATTCTTCATGTGGACCAAGCAAGACATTAATGTTCTGATCCTATATCAATACAAATGACAACTAGCTTTAGTATGCTTTGTAAAACACCAGGACAAGAAGAGTGACTACGCAGCAATATCCAATCCATACAAAGTATCAGTTCCTTATTAACTGTGACCTTGTGCCCAACAATAACTACTCTGGAAGAATTTGCTAGATTTTTTTCTTCTTAAAGAAACACAAACCTAACACAAAGTATAGGCATAAGCTACGTGGATCAGTGGAGATCGGTCACAGCACGTGTCGTCACACACTAAATGCAGCACAATAAATTAGTATAAAACAAGTGCAGTCATACTAACTTGGGTGGATCTCTATTGCTTGTATGAGGTTTTTATGCATTATCTCGGGACCACTAAGGGCAGAAGTGATGCATTAAGATGCTTGCAATATGTTTACAGAGAAGATGTAGCAACAACATTGAGTACAATACTTACTATGGTTGGAAAATGACAAATGTCCATCAAGTTCAACCAAGGGTGGAGAAATATGCTTTAGGCTGCATTCAGCTTCTTAGATGCAGTTTTTGTAGCCAAAACCAAGAATGGATTTAAAACACAAAGAAATCTCAGTCTACTTAACTCCTTAACGACCGCCCACCGTCTTTTGACGTCGGGCATTTCAGGTCGTTCGTCTGCAGTGACGTCTTTTGGCGTCGCTGCAGACATCGGAGTTTGCGGCGCCGAGTGACGCAGCAGCGCTGAGATCGGGGCTGTACTACACAGCTCTGTTCCCAGCACAGCTTCTGCAAGCGCCAGGGAGAGGAGCAAACCTCCGCTCCCTGTACTTTAACCATTTGATTGCCGCAGTTCGTCACCGCAGTGCAATCAAAGGGTTTCCCCGCTCTGTTGGGTGACCGGGACACCCGGTGACCTGAGAGCGCCTGGGGAATGGCTGCACAGTCAGCCCTGGGGACCTAGAGTAGCCCCAGGGCTGTCTATCTAAGAAGCCAGTGATCAGGGCAGACTGTGAGCTGCCCTGATCACTGCCTGTGTCAGACTGACACAGATTACAATGTATTAGCATATATGAATATGCTAATACATTACTAAGTATAAAAAAAAGTAAGTTATCCCTTCATGGTATTTAAAAAAAAAAAAAAGAAAGAAAGCCGAAGTGTAAAAAAAAAAATACAAATGTAATAAAAAATTGTGCATACATTACACATAAAAAAAACACTACACATATTAGGTATCCATATAACCGTAATAACCTGTAGAATGAATCTAACAAGTGTGAAATGTGAATGGTGTAAAAAAATAAAATAAAAAAATAAATATTTTTTTAAAAATTAAAAAAAATTCTGCAATTACTTATAAGTGAACTTCAACTATTCCCCCATAAAGTACAACTCGTCTTGAATAAAACGAGGCCTCATACAACTGCGTCATTGAAAAAATTTAAAAAGTTACAACTGTTGAAACGCGAGGAGGCAAAAACTAAAAAAAATGTCTTGGTCATTAATTACTTTTCAGGCGTTAGGGGTCGTTTACACGGCACAGGACAAATACAAGTTGGTTTATCCGACCGGCATTTGTCCTGTTTTCGGGCTGTGCACACGGCCGCAGGGGGCGGCTTTTCTCCGCAATTAGCAGAGAAAAGCCCTCCCCTTCGCGTAGACATGTTCATATTCCATCCGAAAACCAGATGGAAGAATGAACATGTTGAATGTTTTTTAAACCGCCGGTCGGAAAAAACGTGCAGTGGGGACCGCTGCGCGGGTTTTCCATTGCGGTCCATTGAAAAGTTAGCGGACGGCTTTTCAAAACCGTCTGGAAAACCTGCCGCAAACCCGTGCCGTGGGGACATGCCCTTAGGCTTAAGGGATTAATACGTGTCCTCCAAATACGATCCATTACTGGTTTTGGCTTCAAAACCGCATGTAAACAGATGACCGTTCATCTTAGAGTGGGGATTTCCTCGAGTCAGTAAATTAGCAGATGAGGAACACTAGAGTTAGTTAACCCTGATGAGACACTCCTGCAACATGGATTTATGTCTCATACACAGATGTTCACTACGTAGAAGGTGCACACACATTCCAGGCGTCTTCCAGTGAATGTCATCTGTTAATGATCACACAATGTTTGTCAAAGTAATGGTGAGGTCACACGGTGATAACATTTCAGGAATGGAAAGGAGCAGGTTAGTGGACATGTTCCAGGACGTGGAGGTGAGCAGACATGCCAGCAGCCTGGATGAATCATTTACAGTTTAGTAAACATGAAGGCGCATTGCTAGATCCAGCAATGAAGATTGGTAAGGAACTAGCCCTGCTCCTACCCAAGCCATAAAGGGATGCTTCCCATCTAGTGACATTTTTATATTGATATACTGCATTTGTCGGCGACAACATTGCTATGTATCTCTAAGTACGTACAATTTGAAAACTACGGCTAGTTCAGCCACAACTATTGCCACCAAGAACAGAAAAATCAAGTCTTCAGCATTATCCTAGGATTAACATAAGAAGTGAAATGGAGTTGTGCTGAAGAACATGGTCACTTTCAACAAACTGCCGCAGGACGCCATTTTTCTAATTTGTTCTGCGCCGCTAAAGCCACACCATTTAGTGTTAAAGGCAACGTGTCATCAGAAAATGACCTACTGTTTATCTTATGTTTTTATGTCTAACATTTTTTTAAGAATTTTTGCCTGTGTTTTTTTTTATTTTTCTTATCACTATCAATATAGAAGAAAAAAAAAAAAAAACAGGTTATTTCTGTAGTTTTAACTTTTGCCACTAGGCCTATTAATAGTCTTACACTTCCTGTTCTGAAGAGAAAACTTTTTAGCAGTCTCCTTATTAGCACAGGCAGGATTACACTAAAATGTTACACCAATGTGTAGATAATAAAAGATCCACCATTCACAATAGGAGATAGTCATAGCTGACCTTCTCGCCTCCCTATACACTGATAGTTCCGAGGTCACCGAGCATGCCTAGAAAACTCTCCTACAGAAGTCAATGGGTCAGCGCCTGTTCACAGGCTTCCATGTCCATAAGGCTGAAGGAAAGCATCTCTGTAAATGTTGTTAAAAGCAGCTCAAGCAAGATGGCCACCCCCATAATCAAACACAGCCAACAGAATTAAAAAAATCTACAATCCGAAAACAAAAACAGAAGTAAAGAATATGCATCAGTATCTTATTTTAATTAATAAAAAATGGCGATAGAATCCCTTTAAAGGGACATAAGGCATGAGTACCTCCAAGTTGCAGTTGTGTACATCATGTAATTGTCCTTCCGTTCCCAAATAGATACATTGTTCTCATAAAAAGATATTTAAAGTAACTTAAAAAGTGAGTACACCCCATTCTACTGAATGCAATCAATATGGTACGGATGTACCATAAGAAAGTTAAAAAGTAGAACAGCTGAACATCTGAGTGGAATAGACACAGGACTAGTCCCCGGCGCCGCCGCTATACGCCGCCGATCGTTAGGGTCCTAAGCCGCTACCAGTCGCTAAGGTATCGGCTTAGCGGCTTAGGACCTTGGCGACGGCAGCGGTGGCGGGACTAACTGTATGTGCGTCCGCCGGACGCACATACAGTTAGATGCTTCAGCGGAGCAGAGAGCTCCGCGGAGTAATCTGTGGCCGCAGTCAGGATGTGCACAGCCCAGGCGGCGTGCGCGTCATCACGCTGCCCGCGCGCGGCCTGGTGACGTCACGCCGCTGAAGAACAGACCGGGAGCACCGACAGCGGCGGGGAGCGAGGTCAGGTAAGTGCTGTCAGGGTATTACTTTTAATTAGCGCTATTCATGCTGGGGGTCTATGATCTACTGTTTTATGTGCAGGGAGGGGGGCTGTTATCTATTGTTATATGTGCAGGGAGGGATGCTGTTATATGTGCAGGGAGGGGGGCTGTTATCTACTGTTATATGTGCAGGGAGGGGGGGCTGTTATCAACTGTTATATGTGTAGGGAGGGGGGCTGTTATCAATTGTTATATTTGCAGGGAGGGGGGATGTTATCTATTGTTATATGTGCAGGGAGGGGGTGTTATTAGCTATTGTAATAAGTGCAGGGAGGGGGCTGTTATCTATTGTTATATTTGCAGGGAGGGCTTATTATCTATTGTTATATGTGCAGGGAGGGCTGCTATTATCTACTGTTATATGTGCAGGGAGGGGGGCATATTATCTAGTGTAATATGTGCAGGGAGGGATGCTATTATCTATTGTTATATGTGCAGGGAGGGATGCTATTATCTACTGTTATATGTGCAGGGAGGGGGGCTATTATCTACTGTCATATGTGCAGGGAGGGATGCTATTATCTACTGTTATATGTGCAGGGAGGGGGGTATTATAATCTTGGGTTATAGGTGCAGGGAGGGATGCTATTATCTACTGTCATATGTGCAGGGAGGGGGGCTATTATCTACTTATATACGTGCAGGGAGGAGCTATAATCTACCTACATATGTGCTGTGAGGCCTATAAGCTACCTAAATATACACGTGCTGTGGGGCCTATAAGCTATCTATATACCTGCTGGGGGACCTAAACCTGCCTATATACCTGCTGGGGGATCCATAACCTGCCTATATACCTGCTGGGGGACCTAAACCTGCCTATATACCTGCTGGGGGACCTAAACCTGCCTATATACCTGCTGGGGGACCTAAACCTGCCTATATACCTGCTGGGGGACCTAAACCTGCACCTATGATACCTGCCGGGGGACCTAAGACCTGCCTATATACCTACTGGGGGGACCTAAGACCTGCCTATATACCTACTGGGGGACCTAACCTGCCTATATACCTACTGGGGGATCCATAACTTGCCTAATATACCTACTGGGGGATCCATAACCTGCTATATACCTGCTGGGGGACATTATAAACTACACACCTACCTACTGGGAGATATATAAAGTATATAACCACCTACTAGAGGACGTATAACTTACTGGGGGACCCTTTTACCTTCACTGGGGGACACATAATTTACTGCGTTTTGAAGTCGCTAACAGTCGTTAAGCCGGTTGTTAAGGCCTCAGCTCAAGTCAGTTGATAAGAGTTAGCAATCGACTCCGCGGACACCAGTCGGTTGTTAAGCCAGTTGTTCAGGCCTCAAGTCGATTGTTAAGACCTTAGCAATCGACTCCGGGGACTAACAGGACAACGTCAAACCAGTGGTGCCGCGAAATATTTGATAGAAAACCATGATGGCAATGTACGCACCTTCAGGTTATTTGGTCTTGAAAAGGTTAACCCACCTAAGAGGTGGAGATGGGAGGTATTTGGTCCACTGGAGGGAGGCGTTCTGGATCCTAGAGTTAGATACGCGCATGCCCAGGGGATTTAACTATTGGAATGATCTTATGCATTTTTATTAATAAATATGCTTAGAGTCGGGAAAGCGCTAATAGAATAAGGATGCTGCTATATTATGTCATTCATATATCGTTCTCCTTTCATTTCCACATTATAATTCTAAATATTGTCATGATCTGATTGGTCCCGAGGTTGGTTTTAAATTAGTTTAGGATATGCTGTGACCAAGCGTCCATTTGGTATTTGAAACGCGTAAGTGAAACATGGTGTGATCTATTGTATCGGGATACCTGACACATTCATGCTTTTAATGGAAAAGAAATAAAGTAGTACTTGTTTTAAGAAAGAAAAAAACGGATCTCTATTCCTTTTTCTTCATTACAAGTGAGTCTTGAAAGTTGGTGCTGACATCTTGAAATTTTAAGATCTGACTAATGAAAGTGTACTGAGCACCACATATAAACAGGGTAAGCAAAAATGTATGGGTTTTTTCACCTTTTAAGTCCAGCACCTAAACCCTCATTTTCTTTAGCAAGGCAATGGTTGTCTTGGAGGTGTGTTTGTGGTCACTATCATGTTGGAATACTGCCCTGCGGCTCGGTTTCCGAAAGAGGGGATCATGCTCTGCTTCCGTAAGTCACAATACTTGTTGGCATTCATGGTTCCCTCAATGAACTATAGCTCCTCCCAGCACTCCTGCAGCCCCAAACCATAACATTCCCACCACCATGCTCGACACACTTGTCTTTGTACTCCTCACCTTGTTTCCGCCACACACGCTTGACGCCATCTGAACCAAATAAGTTTATCTTGGTCTCATCAGACCACAGGACATGGTTCTAGTGACCTATGTCTTTGGTCTTCTTGTCTTTAGCAAACTGTTTGCTGGCTTTCTTGTGCATTATCTTTAGAAGAGGTTACCTTCTGGGACAACAGCCATGTAGATCAATTGATGCAGTGTGTGGGATATGTTTTGAGCACTGACGGGCTGACCCTACACCCCTTTAACCTCTGCAGCAATGCTGGCAGCACTCGTACGTCTATTTTGAAAAGACAATCTCTGGATATGATGCGGAGTATGTGCTCTCAACTTCTTTCGAGAACCATAGCGAGGCCTGTTCTGTGTGGAACCTGCCTTGTTAAACCGCCATTTGTTTTTGGCCACCATGCTCAGTTTCAGGGTGTTTGCAATCTTCCTATAGCCTAGGCCATCTTTATGCAGCGCAATAATTTTTCTTTACATCCTCAAACAGTTCTTTGTCAAGAGCTGCCTTGTTGAATTTTTCCGTTACCAGAGTGAGAGCAAAACCCCAAAAATTTAAAACTGCCCCCCTTTCACACTGAGATTGTAACGAGTAAAATTGATAGTGGGGGAAAAATGGCAAATGGAGTACAATTTGTCTATCTTCACATAGGGTGTATTCACTTTTGTTACCATTGGTTTAGACATTAATGGCTCTGTGTAGAGTAATCTTAAAGACGAACCAAATTTATACTGTTACACAAGCTGCACACTGACTGCTTTGTATCAAAGTGTCATTTTTGGTCTTGTCCCATGAAAAAATACAATATTTACAAAAATGTGAGGGGTGTGCTTACTTTTGTGAGATACTGTATTACTGTCAAGAAAGTGGAGACACCAGCTAAAAGTCCTGCTATCCCTGCCTCAACTCCACCCAACTCGGCTTAACCAAGCCATCCTTATAAAGACAAAGGAATCCGCCAGAATGGCTTTCCGTCCTAACTCAAAGGGGTACCAGGCATAGAATGTCCATATGTACTATTGGACAAGCCTGGGATGATGTTCCCAGTCAAGGAATGTCAATCAAACCTGGTTGGGCAGAATTGAGGCAGAAAAATCTGACTTTGAGCTGCTATATCTGTACCTCCATGACTTTATACAGTTCAATAGCAGATGGTGACAAGGAATAAAGCTCCTTTTCATGATAACAATGCACCTACTTGGGCAAAGGAGAACAGCTTTATAAACTACACCAGCACATCTTTCAGGTACTGGTAAAAGCTTGGGTTGAGCAAGATCTGCCAGGTTCCCTTTAATGTTGTGTAACATATTATTATTATTATTTATTTTAGAGCGCCATTAATTCCAGGGCGCTGTACATTTAAGGGGAATTACAACAAACAAATGTTGAACAAATCAAAGGGGACAAAAATGGGCTAGTAACTGAAAAGAGAGGAAAAAAAGGACCCTGCCCGCGGGGGGTTACAATTTCAAGGAAGAAGGGGAGAGAAGAAGGTGTGGGGGACATGCTTGCGGGCCTTTTTGTGGGGGGTGGGGTTTGTGAGGGTTGTAGGCTATCCTGAAGAGATGGGTTTCAGGTTTGCTTTAAACTGGGAAAAGTTGGGGGGTCGATTTTTTGGGTTTAAGGATTTCCGATGTGGGTGAACACGGAGAAGTCTTGGAGATTATGTGAGGAGCTATTGAGGGAAGCGAAAAAGGGTTCCGTGAGGGCGGAGATTCGTGAGGGGAGGTATTGGAAATTAGGGCAGAGATGTAGGAGGGGGGGGTTTGGGGAACCCTTGTAGGGTCGGGGTTAGAAATTTTGAACTGAATTCGTTGGGCAAGGGAAAGCCAGTAAAGGGGTTTGGCAGAGGGGAAGGCAGGGAGAGCGAGGAGAGAGGTGAACGAGGGCACAGAGTTTAGGATGGTTTGGGAGGGGAGCGGGGTGCTAACTGGGAGACCAAAGAAGGTCTTGCAGAGTCAAGGGGGGAGATGACAGGGCGTGGACACTTTTTAGTAGTGTCAGGTTGAGGAATGGGCGGAGGGTAAAATTTTTTTCAGGGGGAGGGGGCCCAGGCAGGGGAGGGTTTGGGATGTGTGGTTTGAAGGAAAAAAGAGGAGTCAAGGTTATCCCAAGGCAGCGGATTTTTGGGAGCGGGGGAAGGGGGTGTGGCCTTAACAGGAGGAGGATCGGGTGGAGGGGTAGAGGGGAGGGTGGAAAGATGATAATTCTGTTTTATCTACTTTAGTTTTAAGCGACGGGGGAGGAAGGGGAGGAAATGGATGATGGCTTTTGGGATCCGGAAGAAAGAGTTAATGTCGGGACCGGGATATAAACTGGGTGTCGTCCGGTACGGGGGTAGTAAACCCTGCGAGGCATGAGCTGACCCGCCAAGAGTGTAAAAGAGAAGGGGAGTGGGCCCAGGACAGACCCCGGGGGGACACCAAAAAAGGAGCGGGTGGGGGAGGAGGTGGTGCGTGAGTAAGCTGAATGTCCGTTCAGGAGGTATGGGAGATGGAGAGGCCGGTCCGGATCCCGGGGGAAGAGGGGATTTGTAGCGGTGGCGTAGTCGACAGTGCCCAAAGGGCAGGGACAGTCGGGGGAAAAGACAAGTATGACTTTAGGTTTTAAAAGCAGTTACTAGGTCTTTGGGGCCCTTTGGGTTTAGGGCAGTTTCAGGGGAGGGGTTTTGGTCGGAAGCCTGATTGGAGGGGTCAAGGAGAGAGTTGGAGGAGAGGGGGGAGGACACTAAAATTTGACTGCTGCCGGGGAGTTTTGGATGCAAAAGGGACTTTGGTGGGGCGATATTGGGGACGTGAGGGGGGGTCGAGAGGGTTTTTTAAAGGATGGGTTTTGTTGGCCCGGGTTTAAGAGAAGAGGGAAGATCCAGGGGATAATGATAGATTGAAAAAAATGGGTGAGGGTGGGAAAAAAAACAGTGCTGAGGTAGGATGGCAGTGGGTCAAGGTTACAGGTGTGAGGGTTGGGTTTTGGACACTGAGAGGAAAGGTTATCCCTGACTAACATGGGGAAAAACAGGGTTTTGGGGTGTTCACTGGGGACTGTGTCGGGTGAGGGGGGGGTGGGGGCGATGGTAGGGGTATAGAGGGGGGTTTTTGGGGGCTAGGGGTGAAGTTTCTCTGAGGGGGTTTGATCTTATGTAGAAATGGGGGCAAAGTGCCCTGTAGGAAGATGGGGGAGGAGGGGCAGGGGGGGAAAGAGAAGTTGAAGGTGTTTAATAAATGTCTGGGGTTTTAGACAAGGAGGGTATGAGAGTGGGGGGAAAAAATCCTGTTTGGCGGGAGTGAGTGCAGACTTTAAAAATGGTAGGATTGTTTGTATGTGGTTTAAGTCACGAGGAGCGGGGTTTTTTTTCCAGCGGCTTCAGCAAAATTTTGGAAGCTGCCTCAGTTTTTGGGGGAGTCTGTGTGCCCGGATTGTCTGTTGATGTTGCGGGTTTTGTTGGTGTTTAAGGAGCGACTGAGTCAAGGGGGGTGGTGATTGTATGGTTGTAAAAGCACGGTGTGTCTGGGTTGTCGGTGAGGTATGGGAAAAAGGGCAAGAGAGTCAGAGAAGTGCGAGGGTTTTTAGGTTTTGTAAGTTTTTTGCGGGGGGGCCTAGATGTGAGAAGGAGGAGAGGGGGAATGGAGAAGGTGGAGAAGGTAATCAGGTTGTGGTCAGATAGGGGGAGGGGGGTTTGAGATTCAGATAGGGGGCAGAGGCGGGTGAAGAGAGGTCCAGCGTGTGTCCGCTGTGTGGTGGCTCCAGAGGTCCACTGTGAGAGGCCGAAGGAATAGGAGAGCGAGAGGAGTTTTTTTGGGCGCAGGGAGGTGTGCATCAATTGGGATGTTAAAGTCTCCCATGACAATAGTGGGGATGTCAGTGGAAAGAAAGTGGAGAAGCCGGGAAAGAGAAGTGGTCGGGGAAAGGGCAGTGGAAAGGGCCGGGGGGGCGGTAGACCACAGCCACTTGCAGGTTGGAGGGGGAGTAGATGCGGACAGAGTGCACCTCAAAGGAGGGGAGGGTAGAGGAGGAATGGGAACAAAAGAGCAGGTATCAGATAGGAGAAGGCCAACACCTCCTCCATGTTGTTACCGGGGGGGAGTTATGGAAAGTTGAGACCGCCAAAGGAGAGTGCCGCAGGGGAACCGTGTGGGAGGGGGTCAGCCAGGTTTCTGTTAGACCAAGGAAAAGTAATTTGTGAGAGATGAAGAGGTCGTGTATGTAGGAGAGTTTGTTACATACAGACCGTGGGTTCCAGAGAGCTCCAGGGGCAAAACTGCTCATCCATGAAGCTCCATGAACTTAACGGGAGACTAAAGTACTAAAACAGAAAGCGTGAAAAAAATCATCTGTTGTTGGTTACAAGTACCATCTGGTGCAGGAAGCCACAGTAACACAAGAACTGTTCATTGGACGCATCAATTATTTAGATTTCATGACAGAAAACTGCAAATCCACCACATACAATAGCAAGGATTAGCTAAAGTAACGTGAAGTACACTAAGGCTAGATCCACACAGCAAAGTGTAAAATGCCGTCCCAAATCTGACGGCATTTTCACTTTGCTGGACCACGCTGCAGTTTTTTTTGCGCAAAAACTGGTGGTCTGATTTCGGATTCCCGGTGGCCCAATTCATTCGTTGGTCCCGCGGAAAATAGAACATGTTCTATATTCCGCCGGACGGTTTTTGTGAAGCCTCAGTAGACTACAGCACTGATTTTCTATTGAAGTCTACACAGTGAAGGGTATGGTCGGTTTTTTCAGCAGATTCAAAATACTGAATCTGCTGAAAAACCGACCAAAATTCTGTGTTGTGTAGACTTAGCCTAACACTACGGGGTGATGGAATACCGCTTCACTATCTGAACAACATGAGTAGTGGATGAAAACTTCCTTTTGATATGTGAAATGCCAACTGTAAAGTGGTTGTCTGGGGCAATCTCCTAGTTTGACAGGGTTCGTTAACATGGCCATAGATGAAATGATGATCATTAACCAACCAAATTATTTTGTGAACAGTGGGATGCCATGCATAAGTAGATTTGTGAGCAGCATGGGAAGTCGTCGTAAAGCTGAAATTAATGCTCAAGGCCACATGATACGTTATTCAAACGTTGACATTTTGGGTGTATATTTCTCCCTGGTTTGCTTTGTTTCAAAAAAAATTATTTAAAGATGAAAAATCAATATTGCCTGCTACAACTTAAATGACCTACTCTCAGAACAAAATATCACTATAGTGTGAAATTTTTACGTTTTTGATAAATTTCACCCGAAAGCCAAATATCCCTAACTTTTTGTGAGTAGTGTATATTCTAACATATATTTGTTTTTTTTTACTGGGATTTTTTTTTTTTTTTAGCAGTATACAGATATATACTGACAAGGTTGGTCAAAAGGGCACCCTTTAACCATCCATAAGGCTAATGAACCCTATGCAGCATGATCAAAGGGAGCTTTCCTGGAATACAAGCTAAATATACATCACAAAGATAATGTGAATATAGCCTAAATGCAATTTTTATATTATTATATTACAGGTGTTAAGCCATCAGACACCCCCATTTTCAAAATGACAATCAGTTTATCAGCCCAGGTCATGCTCTCAACACAAATCCCAGCATCCACCAGTTGCAGATTTTATAATACAAGGCTGCCACTCAGAAAAATGTCCATCCTTAAAAGATAAGAATGCCTTGTGACAACCAGAACGATTTTGAGGCACATTTATTATTGAAATATGCACTAAAATACCGTCGTATATGGTTTACACCCCAGTTATGTTTTTTTGATTTTTTTAGATTCTCCTGCGCCTTGTCCAACAAGAGACGTAACCACAATAAGAGGGGCATGGCTTAGTGAAAGAGGGCATGGGCTAGGGTATGTTCACATGGCATTTTTGGATCCGTTTTGGATTCGAAAATCACATCCAAAAACGTTGCGTTTTTGGATGTGATTTTCAAAACTAAAACGGATACAAAAACGCCATATGAACAACGTTGATTGGATCCAAAACGCATCCAACAAGCAGGTGCGTGTTTGGATGCGTGTTGGCTGCAGCAGGATCACACCCTATAGTTTTAAATAGTACTCCTGCTGCATCTTTCGGATCAAGAATTGACATGTCAATTCTTTGAACGGATCTGAAAGAAGCAATTGAACATGCATCGGCGATCACTCGTCTGAATGCCGATGCGTGTTTACCATTGCAAGCAGTGTAAATCACATTGCTATTTATTAGATGCATGTTTGGGTCCATTTGGGGTCCGACAGACAGATACAAACAAGCATCTAATATAGCACATTCACACACAAGGTGTAAACTTAAACTAGACAGTCTAAACCTACGCCAGATTTATCAACACTTTAAAAAATGTGGCTCATCTTAAGTCTAGTCTAAGTTTACACTGTCTTAGTATTAAGATGGAATTGATAAATTTGCCGCTTTATCTTTCTCGTAACAACATTCACATGGTGGAAAATACCCTCCCTGGTATGTCAGATTCCCTACTAAAGTCCAGAAGAATTGGTTTGTCGAGTTTGCTGCAGAAAAAAAATAAGCCTAACATCAGAATGAGATTACATTAAGGGCTTGTCTCCACGGCACAGGTTTGCAGACGGTTTTTCAGACGGTTTTTGTCTTTGAAAACCGTCTAAAAAAACGTCTGCAAACTTTTCAATGGATGGGCTATGTTAATCGAAGAGAAAAGCCACCCCCCTGTGGCCGTGTGCATGGCACGAAAACAGGATAAACCGACCGGTATTTGTCCTGTGCCGTGTAAATGGTCCCTAAAGCTTGTGTGGCCCAACTGGAGGAACTGAGGCTTTTCTAGAAGTTGAGAATTATCTAATGTTGAATACTTATGATACTAGAAATAGACGTACAACTTGTCCATATGAATAAAAAATGTAGGCATACATTTTTCTAAGTCCCTGTAAAAGAATTTCTAAGTAACCATTTGACCAATGTAGAAAAATAAGTATACACTACCTCTGCTCTTATAGAAAATCATGTACCTCAAAATACACACAACATAAATGAAGTAATCACTTGACGATAAGTTATATTTGGAAAAAACAGCCTCCGACTTACCCTAATTGACAGAGAACCAGTCTCTTTATTAATGGATAGATCTGCTGACAAGTTGATGCTGAGGTCCATACTGTCTGAAGCAGAGTTACTGCCTGAATCAGAATCCCTTTTGGATGGACTGCTGAAGAAACGGGAGGGAGAGTCAAAGCTTCCATTGGGAGTCAATTCTGCAGACAGACGCTCGTACTGGTTGTTCTTTGGCCTGTGGCCATTTGGAAGTGACAGTCCATGGCCTTTTTCCTTGTCCCGAGTGTGATTCTCAGGTGCTGAATTATTCCGTATTTCAGGGGGAAGTAATGGGTTGATAATAATGATGTCAGGCTTTACTTGTTCTTCACCATTGAGATTGTGTGAGATGTTCTCAGAAGACCTTATACTATCGGGTTTGCTGCTTATAGTGCTGTTTGGACTTGGGTCATCTGTCTGGTCTTCATGAGGTTTCAGACCATTGCTAGCAGGCTGTGTGTGACTTGGCTTGCCCTTGTCCACATCATATGAGTACTTGCTGCCATTCTTTGCAGGTGGCTAATATCAATATAGAACACGAAATGTTAGACCCATGCGATATTTTCCATTTTTTAAGCAACAAACATAGCACTGACTAGAAAACTTTCTGGGAAAGAGTTCCGAAGACAACAACTTACAGAGAGTGGGTCAGGCGACTCCTCTTCCTCCAGTTCTCCATTCTCCTCTATTTCATCAAGGACTTCAGCTTTCGCCTCTGCCACAAGATCCCGCAAAATTCTGTTGCAACCCCCTATGTTCACAAATGGATGCTGGGCACACCAAGACAAAGAAGAATAAACATTTTAATTACTTTAAGAATGTTCTTGAAAATAAGACGTACATCCAACAAAGGATTTATTTTTTGTATTTTTATTCCTAATTCACTAGATCCTGCAGCTTTAAACCACAATAAAAATTATAGCTCTAAAACTCAAAGATTACTTTTGCTCTTAACAGTAGACTTGGCATGAAAAAACATGTGCATGACACGCATATCATTGATATTCCACAGCTTATAATACTGCAGTGTCTATGCAAGGAGAGGAAAATTAAACCCTATGAGGCTGACATCAGTTTTCCTCATCTTTTGCCCTTTCTTTACTCTAAAAATGGCAAACAGAATAAGTCTCCGGATTAACAACCCATCTATAATAATATAGGACAGTAGCAAGAAATTACCTAGATTTCTGCATTGACTACTAATAAAAATTGTTCCTACGATGCCTGGTTAGAAAAAAGGGAATGCCTCAAAAGATCTCAAATGGAGGCCAAACTATTTAGGTTCGGCAACAAACCCGGAAGATTACTAGCCAGGTTCGCAAAGGGCCCAAACCCTCCGGCTTCTCTCCCCGCACTAAAAGACAGGGATGGGGTTCTCAAGCGGAAAGGTGAGGAAGTTACAGAAATATTGCGATCCTTCTACCAAAATCTTTACTCCAGTGAAATATTGGATGAACAGGTCTCTGAGGCATGGCTTCAAAGAGTTGATCTTCCACAGCTTTCTCAGGACGACATTGAGGCTTTAGGTAGACCCATCACCACTCCAGAGCTTGACTTAGCGATCTCCCAACTCAAGAATAATAAATCGCCCGGGCCTGATGGGTTTTCAGGGGAATTCTTTAAAATACTAAAGTCCCAGATAACACCTACCCTGACTAACCTATATAATGAGCTCTTGACTGGCTCCCCGCTCCCTCAAACCATGAATGTGGCACACATCAAGATTCTCCCTAAACCGGGAAAAGATCCGGCTCTAGCGGCCTCATACCGCCCCATTTCACTGATAAATGTAGACCTTAAAATCCTGACGAAAATCCTTGCAGATAGGTTGGCAACTATTTTTCCCAACATCATCGGAGACCACCAAGTTGGGTTTGTCCGGAACCGCTCAGCGGTCATGAATATCAGGAAAGTGTTGATGGTCTTAGATGAAGTCAAGAAAAACCCAACCTTGCATAACTCGGCAGCCTTTTTAACCATTGACACTGAAAAGGCATTTGATAGCGTGGACTGGGGATGGTTAGATAAAGTACTGGACAAAATAAAATTGGCAGGACCCTTCCGTCTATTTTTGAAAACCCTGTACAGCAACCCGGAGGCCAGGATCTGCTTACCTGGCTTTCTCTCTCAGACATTTCCTTTGAAAAGGGGAACTAGGCAGGGGTGCCCTCTTTCGCCGTTCCTATTTAATCTGGCTATTGAGCCCTTGGCGTGCCTATTGAAATCAACAGATACCTTTGAGGGAATCAAGTTAAAGTCCCACGAACTTAAATTGGCGCTTTTCGCAGATGATGTGATTTTCTTTATGAACAACCCAAACAGAGATCTCCCGAATTTACTTCAAACCCTGCGTGTTTTTCGGACTTGCTCAGGCTTTAAAATTAATGAAAACAAATCTGAACTCTTGATTATCTCCCAGGGGGCGTCTTTATCCGATCCTGGCCGTCTGGGGACCCCTTTGGTGATAGCTAAGACATATATAAAATATCTGGGTATCTTAATAGGCAAAACACCAGTTTCTCTGTAACACCTTAATTCTCCCCCCCCCCCCCCGCCTTATCCTTAAAATCATCAGGGAGCTAGATAAGTGGTCCAAATTACCTCTATCACTGATGGCCCGCTCACACCTAGTCAAAATGATAAGCTTCCCAAAATTGTTATACCCTCTCCAGACAATCCCTTTATTACTAAGGCACAGCGACATTAAAATCATACATTCAGGATTCATTAGATTCATCTGGGCATCTAAAAAACCCAGAATAGCTCTGTCTAAATTGATGGTCCCAAAAGTGCATGGTGGCCTAAATCTGCCAGATGTCAGAAAGTATAATTTGGCCTGCATTATGCGTCATTGTGTGGACTGGATAAAACACACCTCACACCACTCCAACACAGCTCTTGAAGCCCTCTTTGCAGACCCCTGGGACTTAACGGCCCTATTACATACCAAAACATCACAGTTACCTCAAAACATAAAACAATCCATCCTGTTGAGAGACACTATTGCAACTTGGAGAGCCTGTCGTAAGATGTTCAAGCTCCCAGCTATGTTAAGTAAACACATGTCCTTCATAGGTCACCCTGAATTCCCACTAAACCAGGGCAATATACATTTAGCAATATGGAAGAGTCAAGGCATCTCAACGGTGAAAAATTTGTACGACAGCTCGCAAAAGAAATACATGTCATTCTTGACTTTTCAAGCAATGTACAGTATCCCTGACTCTCACTTCCTTACCTTTCATCAAATAATCAGCTTTCTGAAGGAAAGGGTTTTAAATATAAAACGAGAATTTAGTCCAAATGCCTTTGATGAGATCATAGGGCCGGTGACCTTTAAGCACTCCCTTTCCACAATCTATGCAAAATTGAGGGCACTTGACATCTATGATTGGGAGGACAAGCTTTTCTTAAAATGGGACAAAGTTTTCCCAGATATGGGGATACCGAAACTGGCACTGGAAGGATGGAATAAGATATGCAAAGCAGTAATTAACGAGAGTTGGAGGGAATCTCATTTCCGGTTTCTTCACCATGCCATATACGGGTTCAACTTTCCCCCACATCCTTCAGCACCTAATCGCAAAATGGCTTGCCCAAAGTGCTCGCGTCCCAAGACAGACATGATCCATGGTATTTGGGAATGCGACAATACCCAGAGCTTCTGGAACTCTTTAATAAAGGACGTCAAGGAAAAGTGGGACATTGAACTCGCGCTTGTTCCGGGACAAATTCTATTCCACGACTTCACAACGCTACCCAAATACCACTCCCTGCTCCATGTTACTTTACTGGCCGCGAAACGTTGTCTTTTAAGTAGATGGATAGATGACCATGTACCTACGCTACTAGATGTATGGACACAGGTCAAAAAATATATGCACATGGAGCGCTTAGAGACAGAGTCAGCAAAATATACCAAAACTGAGAAATTTTTTGATAAATGGGGCCCCTTCATTGCAAAATTCCTCAATAGAGAAGAGCTGGTCCAAATTGTGATTCCTTTTAGGAATACCAAATGGTATTTGGAAAATGAGGCAGCGGGCAACTTAGGGAACCATAAATTGTAACATTTTAGAGGTCTGTACCTCCCCTTCAGTGGCGAAAATTTATTACAAGGAGACGCAAGAACCTGGAGAGCATTGAGGTAGACTCTTCTAAAATTACCACTCCGGCTTCTCATAGGGGATCTTGAAAGCGTGACACCTAAGGCATTATAGTTTTGCTAGTTCATTTTTTGTTAAGTTTTACGTTCTCTAGAGTTTGTATGATTACTAAAGATACCAGAACGGCTACAGAGAACCGTTTTGGGAATAGCCTGGAATGTTATTGAATATGGTATCCTGCAATGGAGGAAAGACCGTAAACCATACCAAAAGGACACTTTAATAGTTTTTTTTTTTATTTAATTGCTTGCAGTAATCTCTGTAAGAAATGTAGCAACATTGTCCTTTGATTATGTTCATGTGTTGTAAGTTTCTCGATATGTATGATACTGTTACATTATTGTATTTTCAATTTTTCATGAACACCCATTATTTTGTTGAAAATCTTAATAAAAATATAATTAAAAAAAAAAAATAAAAATTGTTGTCCGACACCCAAGTACCAATTATACACTACTCACAAAAAGTTAGGGATATTTGGCTTTCAAGTGAAATTTATGCAAAATGTAAAAATTTCACACTATAGCAATATTTTCTCCTGAAAGTAGGCCATGATTTCCTCATCTCAAACAATTGAATGAAACAAAAGCCAACAGTGGAGGGCATACACCATCAAAAAAGATTGAGGTATCATTGACGTGCCGTGTGGCCTTAAGCATCAATTACAGTTTGACAACTATGTCTCATGCTGTTCACAAGTAGAGTTATTGACTGCTGAGGCATGGCACCTCACTCTTCATGAAGGACGCCCTTCAGGTCATTGAGGTTCATGGGTACATAGTTACACAAGACTACAACTAATTCCACATGTTTTTTAGAGGGTTCAGGTCTGGAGAAAGTGCAGGCCGCTCCATTTGAGGTACCCCAGTCTCCAACAGTCATTCCCTAATGATATGACCTCAATGAGCTGGAGCATTGTTGTCATGAAGATGATATTAGCCCTGTGTTGTTCATCCAGAGGCACAATGACTGGATCAATGATGTTATTCAAGTAGTAGAGACTTGTCACTGTACAATTTACAAAGTGTAGGGCAGTTCTGTATTGACTAGACACACCTGCCCACACTGTAACCACCACCAAAGGGCATCCACTTCTTTGCCTTTTTTGTGTTTCTTCCAGTCTCTCTGTTTCCGTTACAACCTTCTGATGATGCTCTAAACTCATTGGCCACTTCTATAAAAAAGCATCCTGCTTGAAGCCACGCAATGGCGAGTTACTGTTGATCCACATATATAGGGGAAGGGCAGAGGGCATGTGTGTGTTAACTATGCTTACCCTAATGGTCAGTCACCTTACTGATCATTGAGAGAACAATTAATTCAAAGGTGTATCAAAACATTCTTCCAGAGAATGTAAGGACAACGGTCCGTTTCAACAAGCTGAAATGATGCTGGGTGACAAGACAATGATCCAAAGCACCAAGAAAAATAATTACAGAATGGTTGAAAAGTCCTGACTTTTACCCAAAGGGTGTGACCTGAAGAGGACTGTGCATATGAGGTACCCCAGAAATATTAATGAACTGAAACACATTTCCAGGGAGAAACGGTCCAAAATTCCTTCTCAACATTGTGCAATTCTTATTTGCAGCTACAGGAAATTACATCTAAAAGGGGGATCTACAGGTTATTAAACGGTTGTTAGTTTTACCCCTGTACTGTGAATGTTTACTCAATAAGGCCCATTCATACTACAATTTTGGAAAAGATCCAAACATTCATGCTAGAGGTCTCCATAATGGCCCATGGTCAATAAGGCCTGCACATGTCTGTAGAGGTAAAATAATTAAATATGGAAAAATATAGTAGACTCCGAACACAAGGAGAAAAAAAAAAAAGCAGTCTATGCATGACAGACATTGTGAGCAGCTACAGTTTTTTTCCCCACAAATCTTTGAAACAGATGCTATTATAATCTATGGATGAGTGAAATGGATACCACCAGGGCTGTGGAGTCGGTGGCTATTTTGCAGGAGTCGGAGTCGTCAAAAAATGGACCGACTCCGACTCCCAAAATATGTAATAAGTTGGTCCAGTTACTTCGATGCAGTGCAAAGAGCAAGAGGAATTGGGTCTGGCCAGTGCTACTGCTCCCATATCTTCAGCCTCATCACTTGGAGTGTAATTGATAAAATGGAGCAGGCAAAGCGCTGCCCCAGGGGAAAAGATTCCGCTCCCAGGGCAAACACATTTCAGCAAAATTTTTCACCTGTTTTCAAAGAAGTAGAAGAGTTTAACCATTCATCAAAACTGACTGTGGCTGAGGCAATTCCTTTATACCATGACATTGTTAGAGATGTTGCCCCTGTGGTTATCGTTTTGCCCCCAATCCAAGTTAGTGTAGAGAGGCCGTTCTCTAGCCTGGAAATAATGAGATCAGATGTGAGGTCATGTATGCAGGATCTGATGGAGGCAATACTATTTCTCAGAACAAATACAGAGCCTCCACAAATGTTCCTGCAGTGTTTTGCATAATTACAATTTTTTTGTGTCCTAAAGTCATGTCCAATAAATATATTTTACACTGACAAAATGTTAACAATGTTTTGAACTTGTGACTTTCAGGCTCCATATCTCACTATCCACTACAGCTTTGTACATGAGGCTACTGTAATTGTATATACCGTCATCTTACATATCTTATACAAAAATTTTACTTGCAAATATTTAGCATTTGCTTAGTTATAGTTTTGCTCCTAAAAATCAAAATGTTAATTTTTATTTTTGTTAGTATTTGGGAAATCCACCTTTGGTTTTCAAAACTGCCTGAATCCTTCTGGGCTCTGAATCAGATTCAAGCATATCTTGACCAAAATCTGATCCCAGGTCTCTCCTACACATTCCCAATGTTGGTGCAGACTGGACTTGGATACAAATACAGCTTTTTCTTCAACTCTACCCACAAATGTTCAAAAGATCAAAACATTGTTACCCTTTTGTTTGTCAGTGTATATTCTACCTAAATAGCTTGATTATTGTATCATAAGGTGATAAAAAGCCTTATTTTAACATATTAATACGGTAAAGTTATCACTTAAACATGCGCCGTGTATGAGGGAGTCAGGAGTCGGAGTCAGAGGTTTGGGAAATTGACGAGTCGTAGTCGGGGCTTCGGCTTGCCGACTCCACAGCCCTGGATACCACACAGTAGCATCTGTCACCAATGGACTATAATGACATCCATTTAATGGTCAGGAAAAAGCACACAAGGTACCTGTTACATAGATTCCATATTATCTGTGATCAAAAGATGCCACCATTGGGCATCCATTACAGCCTCTGTTTAATGAATACATCAGGAGCTTTTCCCTGCGTTCCCATCAAAACGGCATGTGAACAACCCTGTTTGTTAAGAGTCTAGTTAGACTGTGTTTGACCTGTGAAGAAAATAAAATCCAAAAACACTAGCATCAACAAAAAACTATAAAAAACCTTGATTCATTATTTATCCAAAACAACATATAAAATCGCAAGGATTCATACAGAATAAGTGTTTGACTTTTGACTTGTATAACAATAAGACAACACTTTATAAGTAATCAATGCAGAAATCTTGTTAAGATGACAAAATAGAGACAAAGATCATATTAAAGGGGTATTCTTGTCTCCTTGATTAGCTTTAAACATGCAGGCAAAGGTAAAGTCCATTACCAAATACATTGTTTTTCTGATTTTGCTTCTCTTCGGAGTTGGGAGTAGATCTTGTCTCTTGCTTTTGGACAGAGGCTGTTCTAGTTACTGGCCACCTCTCTTTGCTCTTAAAGGCAGCAGCAGTGGTTGGGATGGTAACCTCACTCCCTGCTCTGTTCCTTATCTTGAAAGGCTGGAGCTTGTTTACATTACTTACTGACCAGCTTTAACCCTTTAGAGCTCTGTAGCCTTGTGCACTACAGTTTATAAACCTTCAACACTGATGTTGCTGTAATAGGCTAAGCTAGGAATAGCAGAGCTGATATGCCAATAACTGCTATAGACCCACCAACAGCCTTACCAGAAAGTGAGAGTCTCAAGCTGCCTATGGCTCTGTTTAAGTATTAAAAAATGCATTTTGGCCACTTAGAAAAGAGACCAATAATGTAAGACTGATACAAAAATGTTAATTGTCAGCCATCTGAATAGAACTGAGGTAAGCACAATAAAAAAAACAGCACGAAGGAAAATATTTGTGAAGCAGTGTAATCTTCTTGATAATACTTATTGTTGGTAGAAGGAGCTTGGCTCACCTCCAGGAGCTTCACAGCACTTGGCCTGGTCTCTGGATTCTTATCGAGTGCCTTTTTCAGGAAGTCCCGGAACTCCTGAGACCTTTCAACAACACAACAGTTAGTGATGTCATTACAGATACAATATGACAGACGTGTCGAAAAAAAACATCAAGGATTTATTTATTTCAGTTACTCATTTCCCTTGCAGATTTGGCACCAGGTCGGATCAACACGGTTGAGATCAGGGGTTTGCAAGAGCGGACAAGCATCCGAACATACCGATGGTCTAAATTTATAAACGGAAGCAGCAAAGATATTTTTAGGAAAGGTCTGAGCAATGTTCTATCGACACATGGCAAACTATAGGCAGAACGATGTTTTTACATACAGTGCCTTGCAAAAGTACTCGCCCCCTTGAACTTTTCAACCTTTTGCCACATTTCAGGCTTTAAACAAAGATAGAAAATTTTAAAAAAAAATTTGTGAAGAATCAACAAGTGGGACACAATTGTGAAGTGGAACGAAATTAGATATTTTAAACTTATGTAAAAAATAAAAACCTGAAAAGTGGGACGTGCAATATTATTCGGCCCCTTTACTTTTAGTGCAGCAAAGTCACTCCAGAAGTTCAGTGTGGATCTCTGAATGATCCAATGTTGTCCTAAATGGCTGATGATAAATATAATCCACCTGTGTATAATCAAGTCTCCATATCAATGCACCTGCTCTGTGATAGTCTCAGGGTTCTGTTTAGAACGCAGAGAGCATCATGAAGACCAAGGAACACACCAGTCAGGTCCGTGATACTGTTGTGGAGAAATTTAAAGCCGGATTTGGATACAAAAAGATTTCCCAAACTTTAAACCTCCCAAGGAGCACTGTGCAAGTGATCATATTGAAATGGTAGATTTGCAGTGGTCTGATACTCCTTCCAAGACCCGGCCGTCCCTCTAAACTTTCATCTCAAACAAGGAGAAGACTGATCAGAGATGCAGCCAAGAGGCCCATGATCACTCTGGATGAACTGTAGAGATCTACAGCTGAGGTGGGAGAGTCTGTCCATAGGACAACGATCAGTCGTACACTGCACAAATCTGGCCTTTATGGAAGAGTGACAAGAAGAAAGTCATTTCTCAAATATATACACAAAAAGTCTGGTTTAAAGTTTGCCACAAGCCACCTGGGAGACACCAAACATGTGGAAGAAGGTGCTCTGTCAGATGAAACCAAAATCAAACTTTGTGGCCACAATGCAAAACGATATGTTTGGCGTAAAAGCAACACAGCTCATCCCCCTGAACACACCATCCCCACTGTCACACATGGTGGGGGCAGCATCATGGTTTGGGCTTTTCTTCAGCAGAGACAGGGAAGATGGTTAAAATTGAAGGGAAGATGGATGGAGCCAAATACAGGACCATTCTGGAAGAAAACCTGTTGGAGTCTACAAAAGACTGGGATGGAGATTTATGTTCCAACAAGACAATGATCCCAAACATAAAGCAAAATCTACACTGGAATGGTTCACAAATAAATGTATCCAGGTGTTAGAATGGCCAAGTCACAGTCCAGACCTGAATCCAATCGAGAATCTGTGGAAAGAGCTGAAAACTGCTGTTCACCAACTCTCTCCATCCAACCTCACTGAGCTCTAGCTGTGCGCCAAGGAAGAATGGGCAAGAATTTCAGTCTCTCGATGTGCAAAACTGATAGAGACATACCCCAAGCGACTTGCAGCTGTAATCGCAGCAAACGGTGGCGCTACAAAGTATTAACTTAAGGGGGACGAATAACTCTGCACGCCCCACTTTTCAGTTTTTTTTTTTTTTTACAAAAGTTTAAAATATCCAATAAATTTCGTTCCACTTCACAATTGTTTCCCACTTGCTGTTGATTCTTCACAAAAAAAAATTTTTTTATATCTTTACGTTTGAAGCCTGAAACGTGGCAAAAGGTGGAAAAGTTCAAGGGGGCCGAATACTTTCGCAAGGCACTGTATGTAAGGCTCATTTCTATGTGCATACTATATCCAAAGCCGCAGTGTGTCTTCTGACCAGCAACGATCACTAATCCGAAGCAGATTTCTTAAGCATCTGCAAAAATATGTTCTAAACAAAATAAAATATCTGGAATGCCTTTTAATATAATCTATGAAGCATGCAAAGTTGTGAGTAAGTCTGGCATGGTCACAAACTAAAGTCAGAACACTTACCACTTTGAAGGGGAAGAAAGAGTGGGTGGCTCTGATTTAGCAATTTTCAAAAGCACCCTCATGGGATTAAGTTCATGATGTGGTGGTTCAATCTGAGCCATTTCAATGAGGGTTATCCCTAAAGACCAAATGTCAGCTTTGTAGTCATATGGAGCATCTTTCATCGTCTCACACATCACCACTTCGGGGGCCATCCTGGGAACACAGGACAAAATGTTTATATGAACAAGAAAATTCTCACTTTTCTCACCACTTCAGTTATGACAGAGTAACACATCAGGGTATATACAGAAGAAGCAGTGAAAAGGGCAATCGCTGAGAAAATGTAAAATATGTTGATGAAAAACATTCCTCTTCCTTCTGGATATTAATAGGCTTTAATGCACAGAAGTACATACTGTGTGACATTCAGCATTTCTAGGCAGCAATACAAGACACAATTCTGCTTCTTTAAGAAAAACTATGTCAATTCACTTTTGTACATGAGCTGAATCCAGTATTGTAGCTTAGTTCCATTCACTTAAATGGTATTTAGCTGCCATACAAGATACAACCCATAAACGATCAAACAAGAAAATAAATACATTTTTTCTAGTACACAACATCCCCATAAGGCTCCATTCACATCACATTTTCGACCCATGCTGGTACTATTCCTTGAGACACCTTAACAAATACTACAGCAGGGCCATAAAACTCATAGGGTAAATGTAGTCTCTCTATTTCTTGATTGTATGTTTTATGTGCCAGACACAAAGGTGTGGTCTACCTTGGCAGATAAAACATATATGGTCAGGAAATAGAGCAGAGGCAGCTTAAAAGAGAAAAACATTTGCACTATAGACCTCTATGGCTTAGGACCACCATTTTTTTCAAGGTATCCCAATGAATACCGCTGACAGAGGCTAAAACTCTGACGTGAATTGGCCTAAGCTGTGCAAGAAAAAAATGTAGGTTCCATGTGAAATAAACATTGCACGGTCCATCGATGCCCCTCAAGCTACAATAGCGCCAGAATACAATATGTTCACCTTATTATGGTCTTTTTTTAGGACATTGTATCTTGAAACCAGACTCGCCACACAACGTCACAGAGTGCTGATCTGCGGCTCATGGGATTGGTAAAAGATCCAACCAATTATCATGAACATTTTACCTATATGTAGTGATTTGTGGTTTAGAAGCGCCTCTGCAGTACAGTGCGGTACTACATGTCCTGTACTGCTCTTACATATATTAGTGAAGTACATGCATTGATTGGTGGTCTAGTAACGCCTCTCTACAGTACAGTGTGGTACTACATGTTCTGTACTGCTCTTACATATATTAGTAAAGTGGATGTAGTGATTGGTGATCTAGTAACGCCTCTCTACAGTACAGTGCAGTACTACATGTTCTGTACTGCTCTTACATTTATAAGTGAAGTACATGCAGTGATTGGTAGTCTAGTAGCATCTCTCTACCATACAGTGTGGTACTACATGTTCTGTACTGCTCTTACATATATTAGTGAATTGGATGTAGTGATTGGTGATCTAGTAACGCCTTTCTACAGTACAGTGCAGTACTACATGTTCTGTACTGCTCTTACAGTTATAGTGAAGTACATGCAGTGCATGGTAGTCTAGTAGCAGTCTCTCTACATACATGTGTACTACATGTTCTGTACTGCTCTTACATATAATAGTGAAGTGCATGTAGTGATTGGTAGTCTATTAGCACCTCTCTACAGTACAGTACTACATGTTCTGTACTGAGCTTACATATATTAGTGGCGTGCATGCAGTGGTCTAGTGGAGTCTCTCTACAGTACAGTACTATATGTTCTGTACTGCTCTTACATGGGCCAGGATGAGCGGCTCTGTTGAGCACCAGGTGTGGGCGGCCCCATTTCTTTTAGGTACATTGTATACAAAGTACATGACCTAAAGAAGCTCTTATTCTGAGCTTCCAGCAGCTCTTTTTGTAATAAGTAAGGACTCGATTTATCTTTATTAGTTATCTGCGTAACTTTCTTTAATCTTCATGTTGCATTATGTTGGTGAATTTTCTTGCTTCAGAACCAATTACCAGTTTTCCATAGAGTTATGGTTTCAACTTTCAATGGTTGTCCTAAAACCCCTGAATATTATATGCTGAGGGACCAATGATTTCTTCAATACATGAAATGGAAGGTGCGCTTTAAATGAGGTAGCATGTCACATTCTAAGCATATTTTTTACCCTTACACCAAAATAGTTCTGCACTTACATCAGCTCTACATAAGGAAAACATTTAGTAGTTCTCTGCAATATCAGCACACCCTTAAAGAGGCCACAATAGCTGTAATAGATACGGTCAGCCTCATATTAAACAGAACCAAAGGACATTCTAATTCTATGAAGAGCTACCAAGACTACAAGGATCCCCTCTGTAGGGTTAATCAGGAGGTTAAGACATGTTCGCATAGTGTCTACTTTGATCACCCAGTAATAGGAGAGTTCAGCTGCAAAGAAAATTATACTAAAAAGGGCATGGCTAATAAAGATCTGCCTTGTTTGGGCTTCTTTGGCTGTTCTGAAATTGCAATAAAAATTGATTTAGGATTACGAGAATCCCAGCCAGCCTACTCAGTCTGTACATCCATCCCTATGCTCTATCCTCATTCACACAGCGACACAGAAGGACAACTTACCAATATGGGGTACCTATGAAGGAGTCTCTCCTCTGCAAAGTTCTCACATTTTTTGCCGACACACCAAAATCCGCTGCAAGGAATAAGACAAGAATTAGTCTGGTGATCCTAACTTGGTCCATCAACCAGAAAAGGGAAAAAGGAGTATGGAATTACTAAACAGCAAATCCTCACATTTTAGAAATACGTCAGATATATTTAGGCATCTATTTGTAACAGACCCTTCCTGAGCTACCCGATGCCTCCCACACAGCCAGCCAGTATCTTCTCTGCTCTGCACTGAAGAGGGACAAAAATCCCGAAACAGCGTTGTCTGCAGATGAGAGATACTGGCTTGGCTAAAAAAATCCTTTTTGCTTTCTCAAGACTCGGTGGGTCAAAAGCAAATTGAGGATTTGTTACAACCAACAGAGGGCGCTGTGGGCTTCTCAGCCCCTTTCCCATAATGCCTTGTGATATGCAGATGCTAAGTAGAGGGCGAAAAGGCAAAACAAAAACTCTACAAGCCGTTCGTTCGGTGCTCTCCTTAAGGAGAGATCTTCCCTTCCTGACAGACCCACGACAGTCATGTTGGATATTTTATCAAATGGATTCTGACAAAACTTTTTGAACCCTATTAACTTCTAATGGGGTCTATCAGGAATCAGGTCCACCTCACCCCAATGGCAAAGACCATTGACCAAAACGGCGGCCCTCCAGTTTTTGGGAAACTACAACTCCCATCATTCCCACTGTTATAGATTATATAAATGCATGGTGGGAGTTGTAGTTTCCCAACAGCCGGAGGGCCGCAGTTTGAGGATGCCTGGTTGTCTAGGATAAAGGAAATCACGATGGAGGGAGTCTAACAGCATTGTAGGAAGGAAAAAAAACATATAGGTCTGGCAAGAACATTCAAACATGCTTTGATCCATTTCCACTAGCTAAAAGTGTAAAAGCCCTATACCACACAACTTAAAGGGGCTGTCTCACTACATTGATTCATCTTACCTCAGTCCTGTTTTCTTGGTTTCACTTTGAATTCAGGGGCGTGTTTACTGGTTTCTACTAGGCTGCAGTAGAAGCCAGATCTGTAGCCATAGCAACCAGTGCTGGCAGCCTATCAGGAGAGACTGAACTGGTCTGTAGCTATAGCGACCTGAGGCAGCCCATACAAGAGGGGGCATACAAGGCATAGGTAGGACACTGTTAAAGGACACATATTGCAAAATGACTTGTTTTTGCAATATCTTTAACATGAAAAGCAATCCTTATTGTGAGACCACCCCTTTAATGCCACTAGGGCAGCATTCTTTTACAACCATAGCCCAGAAAAATAGAACAAACCTAAAAAAAATTGTGTTCCCTATTAATTGCAGATCTTAAAGGGGTGTTCCCATGAAGCAAAGTCTAGTGGTGCGCTTGGCCCTCAGCTAGCTGCAAGACAATCGAGCACTTGCAGTTGTCCTCCTCATTCACTTGTAAAGGAATTCACAAATACAGCCAAATGCTGTAAAGTTGTAGTTTCCAAAAGAAATGAGCGGCCATGTCATTATTGGTGCATGGGAACTACCCTGGACTACCCAAGCTTTTGATGCCAAGATGATATCTGGTGGAGACATGCCATGCCACATTCAACATAACTATTAACAAGTATAGGACATCTGCATTACAAAATCTTTCCATCACTTGTTTCATGGTGTTAGTAGTTTCTCAAAAAATTACATTTTTGAATAGCTATTAACAACTTCACTCATTCAGAACATGCTCTGCTGGATACATTGCCTGGTAAAGTGCATAATCATGGATTTCTATAATGGCACGTTAGCTGCAGGTTTGCACTAAGATGGTAGAAGTGGCTAGTGGAGCTCTTATTTATTTTTTCCATGGCGATTCTAAAAATTCGCTAAGGGTATGTTCACAGCTTAAACTGCTGCGTATTTCGGCGTGTATTATGCTTTATAAGCGGCGAAATGCGCGCCGCAATTACGGTAATTCACAGCTCTCAGAGAGCGATGGATTACGCGTCGTCTCCCCGAACATAAAATACGATCATATTGTACTCATGAGGGGAGAATTAACATGTCAATTGTTAGAAGCGATTACACGTCGCTGACTATGCATGTCATCAGCACATGCTTCCAAAACACACAGTGTATTGCGGAACGTTCTATACGCGCCGCAATAAGCCGTGTGAACATAGCCTAAAAGCCATTATGTTAAAAAGGGACTTTTTGGTGGAAGCTATGCAACCAACAAGAGCCTAGGCCTTGGTTCACGTTGGGTGTATAGGATGGGAAATTCTCTACCATATAAAACATAACTGTTGCCTAAAAGGAGTGCACTTGCATTTTTTACAAAACGACAGAACAACACTGTTTTGATTTTGCTTAATTTCACAGTTAGAGCAGTTCTTATCTCCTGCTTGTATACAGGAGGTTTCCTAGGTCACCAATCACTTGTTTCTGCTCTAGCAGCTCTGGCTACTAGGATAGTGGCATTACTCCTGTTGTGTCTTATCGGCAGCACAGGAGCTTGTTTATCCTGGTAATTGACAAAACGTAAAGGGGTTGTCTCATCTCAAAGTTAATAGGATGCATGAATGAAATAATGCTGCTTTGCTCTGTCACTTCCTGGTCAAGCTGTCTGTAATTAGAATATGAGCTTTGTGCATTCAGACTTCTACTAATTAGATAAATCCCCTGCTGTCAGGACCAGGGAAGCTTCTGAGGTAAAGTAAACAGTAATTACTGGCTTTTGTCTGAAAGCTCAGATAAACAAGCTCTCACTGTCCGGACTGTTCTGTGCTGCTGTGACCTGTGTGATCACGTCACTCCCTGCTATCAGATAGAACAAACAGCGGGTGGAGGGGGGGAGAAGTATACAGGTCGGTCACTTGGGGAACCAGAGAGAGCACAGAAGGTGATAAAATCATTTGTAGCTCCTTAACAAAAAAAAAACAAAAAATGAACGCAATATATTTGGAAAACGTCTTTATTTAGCGTTCCCTACATGTTGAAAGCTAATCTTTGTAGCGAAACAACCTCTTTAACCCTTTAGAGCTCTGAAGCCTTGTGCCCTGCTGTTAAAACACTTCCATCACCAATGTCCCTTTAACAGCTTTAGCTAGGAAAAGTAGAGATGAAGTGTCAGTCATTGCTGTAAAACTACCCTCAACTAAACAAAGCGTGAGCGTGAACCTGGATGTGAAGAGCAGGTTCTGTAGAAAACCTGATGGAAAACTGCTCTAACACCTGGGGTCCTGTATGACATTGGTTTATAGTCTATTAAAAGTAATTTATAAGTGTGATATTACAGCTTGTTATGCAGTTAATTTGGAACATAGCCATGTGCATGGGTCCTTAATCTAGGAGATTCATACTTGTACCCTATAATCCTGCTTCTCCATACAGCAGAGTCTGAAACATTACAGACTACACCCTGCCTCAAACTCTCAAGGAGACAGCATAAATGATAGAAGTGGACTGGAACAGCAGAGAGCTCTGTGCAATGTGCTTGTAAATGAGCAGATCCATTTCATATACATCATACCTGCAATGCATAGAGGATTCTGAGACACTGCCATTTTAGGGAAACCTATAAGGTTCCCACTATACATTATTTATACGTTCCTTAACATATGATTTACTCCATACACCCTCCTTATTGTGGATACATAGTCCAGAAATCCCCATACACGGATTTTACTGGAGACTCCAGAAGCACAACGATATCTTAGGTCTTAGCTTAACTGTGGACTGCAGCTGGATACAGTGAGAGATCAGGAATACACTTGATTATTTGTGCAAGAGGGCTACAGGTTTATAGTATTTGCTTGGTATATAATATTAACACACACGACTATTATATATATATATATATATATATATATAATAATATATAACATATATAACACACAACACTATTATAATATATATATATATATATATATATATATATATATATATACCACCACATATTATATATATATATAAAGTAGTTTATAGATATTATTAACATATATACATACCACAACTTTTATATATACTTATATATATATATATATATAATAATTAGATTTAATTATATAATATTAAAAGTGTCCACTACATTGATTTAGTCCTGTTTTCTTGGTTTCATTTTGAATTCAGGGGCGTGTTTACTGGCTTCTACTAAGCTGCAGTAGAAGCCAGGTCTGTAGCTATAGCAACCAGTGCTGGCAGCCCATCATGAGAGATTGAACAGGTCTGCAGCTATAGTGCAGGTAAGTGTATGGGTATCCAGCACGTTGCAAAAAAATGATCGGCCAATGAAAATATGCAAAATTTATTAAAGCGGCATTAAAATCACAAGACAAAAGAGTGAAGTCAAAAATAGAGAGATTGAACAGGTCTGCAGCTATAGTGACCTGAGTTGCTGATGCAGCCCATACAAGAGGGGAAATCTCAGAATAGGTAGGACACTGTTAATGGACACATATTGCAAACTGTTTTTGCAAGATCTTTAACATAAAAAGCAATTCTTGTAGTGAGACAGTCACAACCCCTTTAAAGAGGTTTTCTCATCAGGCTGTTTCATAGAGACACATCCTGTTCAGGCTGTGGGCGGTTCTACAGCAGTGATTGAATGATCCTGCTCTTTACAGCCAGCTTCAGGCTCCCAATTCCTGTTCTATAGCAGTGATAGAGATTTTAGCTCTGCTATTTCTAATTAAGCCTGTTAGAGGGACATTGTTAGTAAGAAACAAACAAGCTCCTGAGATGGAGATAAGCAGGGTATGACGTCACCATCCTGACCATTGTGAGTGGTGGTCTGTAACCTTGGGAAGCTTGCGTACTAAATACATGCTCTAGCTCTGGATGGAAGCAAAATCAGAAGAGCATTGTATTTAGGAAATCATCTTTATTTACCTTTACCTACATATTTGAAGCTAATCAATATGGTGAGAATACCCCCTTAAGCTACACACAAAAATGTAGTACAACCGGCATATGCCAATTTTTTTTTTTACCTATGTCTTAACATTTACATAATTGTATGAAAACTGCATATACAATTCAGTGTATTCATGTAGACAGCAACTCTTACAACATACCGTGTTTCCCCGAAAATAAGACGCCCCCGAATGTTGAATTCCCTTATATAAGGCACCCCCCGAAAATAAGACATAGCAGAAATCATTGCTGCAGCTCCCCATACACAGGGCCGTCCCTAAGGGTGGGTAGAGAGAAAGGTGTAGGGGAGGGTGTTCCCAAGCCCGGCTCACCCCTAGAAACTGCCCTGGGACATATTGTTGTAGAAGAGTTTTGAAGGACCTGTGCAGGGAGGTCATGTGACTGATGTCACCACAGGTCCCGAACATCCCAGAACAGGAGACAAAGTGTACAAGTAAGAGGGATGGGGGGGGGGGGGAGAACAGAGCAATGACACTGACACACACATCTCTCAGGATGGCTGATGGAGCATGCTGGAACTTCTAGTTCTACATGTCCCAGCATGTAACATTTGCCATTCTTTGAGAGAAGTCACTGCAGCTGCCATAAAATGTCCTTTACATACATTCTATGGTTTGTGACTCTAAACTTTAAGAGACAGACAGACAGACACACAGACAGACACACAGACAGACACACAGACAGACACACAGACAGACACACAGACAGACACACAGACAGACACACAGACAGACACACAGACAGACACACAGACAGACACACACACACCATTTATTTGTGGAAAAATAAGACATCCCCTGAAAATAAGACGTATCACATCTTTAAGAGCAAAAATTAATATAAGACGCCGTCTTATTTTCGGGGAAACAGAGTAGTTATTGTGAGTGGCGTTTCAGTACTAGAAGTCTATGTTAGCCAAAGGGTGCGTTCACAAGGCAAAGACCAAATACCAGTTGGATTTTCCATGTTGGCACATATGGGGATGGCTTGTGTCAGTGGTTTGCGGATTCAAGCTGACCCCTTTGTACCCAAATGTTCATGTTCTGCCCGAAAAGCGAGCGGAAGAATGAACATGTTCTAAGTTTTTAGGAAACGGTCAAAAACCGTTCGGCAGAAAATCCGTTCAGTGGGGACTGCTGAGCGAATTTTCTATTAAAAAGTCTATGGGAAAGCACTGCATGTCGGTTGCAAGTCCACAACAGAATAAGCAAGCAGATTTGAGCATTTAAGCTGAAAAAGCACACTCCTATTTTAGGGCAGTAAATGTCTACAGTATGTGGAAGAAATCTGCCATCTCATTTTCAGATCAGTGTTGGAGGCTCCATTAAGAACCCTTTGTTGCATATGTGGAACTGGATCTGTATTCCAACGGACACCAACTGCATCCAACAGACCCCATTTGCTACAATTGGTCCATTGGGTTACCACTATGGTTTCCATTCCATCATTGTACTGGAAGAAATAGTGCAGATTGCTGCAATATTTTATTTATTTATTTTTTTTTTTACCTCCGCTGATGACATATCATTAAAATATAGCAATGCTAAATGATCAGTATGGCTCACCACTGTTGCTGTGCAGACGGCTGAAACACAGCCTAGCTAAATTAAGACCGGAAACCACGCTGAATCAGTTGTCATTTAATGGACAGAAAACAACATTGGTGTATTTTCTATTAAGGATTGGTGAGGTGGTGATGCCATCATAGACCAATAGAATTTACCATCACACTAGTGATAATGGTGCCGGAGAGTCATGACTGGAGGCAGCAGGGTTAAAAGGGTTGTCTCACTACATACCGTATTTTTCGGACTATAAGGCGCACCGGACTATAAGGCGCTCCGGACTATAAGGCGCTCCGGACTATAAGGCGCTCCGGACTATAAGGCGCTCCGGACTATAAGGCGCTCCGGACTATAAGGCGCTCCGGACTATAAGGCGCTCCGGACTATAAGGCGCTCCGGACTATAAGGCGCGGCGCATTAAATGAAACAAAGTTCAGAGCGAAAGCCAAACTTTATTCAACACAAGCATCATAAGCATGTCTCTTAACAGGAGGCATTTTTCGGGTAGTGGGTATAAAAAATTTACAGTACGGTATTGAATGCACAGACAATGTTGAAACACAGATATTCTGCACACAGAGCTGTACGTATCACCGCACGTAGTCACGCTTCTGACTATGGTAGCCGTATAGGCCATTCTTCATTTTTTCATGCCGTATTGCCGCCGCGGATTGCAGCCGCAATACGGCCGGATTTACAATGGTCCTGCCACTTATTGTGCCTTATTTCGCGACGGAATCACCCGCTGTAAAGAATGGGTTGTAAATCCGGCGCGAAATACGCGCCAGTGGCACTTATTTGCAACTGATTTGTAACTGATTTCGGAACGTATTTACTATTGTAAATCAGTTGCAAATCAGTGTCACTAAATTAGCTGTAAATACGTTCTGAACAAAGACTGAAAACTGAAAGTGAAGAATTGATTCATATATAAGGCGCACCGGACTATAAGGCGCACTTTCGATTTCTGAGAAAATCTTAGGCTTTTATGTGCGCCTTATAGTCCGAAAAATACGGTAGATTCATCTTACCTCAGTCCTGTTTTCTCAGTTTGGAATTCAGGGGCGTGCTTACTGGCCTGCAGTGATGAGCTGCTGAGGACACCAGGTCTGTAGCTATAGCAACCAGTGCTGACAGCCTATCAGGAGAGATTGAACAGGTCTGCAGCTATAGTGACCTGAGTTGCTGACGCAGCCCATACAAGAGGGGATATCTAGGAATAGGTAGGACACTGCTAATGGACATATATTGCAAAGATTTTGAAAGATCTTTAACATAAAAAGCAATCCTTGTAGTGAGACAACCCCTTTAAAGAGCATGTGGAATTCAGGACCTGTTCTCAAAACAGATGGATGTCCAAGAAGGGGGACCCATAGCTAAAGGACATTTATAGAATATCCTATCAATATGCCGTTAATGTCTGCGATCGGGAGTAGAAAAATTAGCGGTAGAGTTTTTACAAGGAGTTACAATCATGTAATGAAATAACTTAAAGAAGTGTTCCCATTTAACACATTTATGACATATCAATATATGCCATAAATGTGTGATGGGTGAAGAGACCACCGCTAGAACCTGCACCTATTTTGAGAATGGGACCCCTTATGTCTCTGTTGCAAACACAGAGGTGGTCAGAACACTTTCATTCCAATGGGAGTTCGACTACAGCCAAGCACACCCGATCAGCTGTACTGGGGACCTATCGCACATTTATGACATATCCACTCAATGTGCCATAAATGTGTGAGATGGGAAAACATCTTTAATGTTCACTGATGCTGTTAAGTCAAAAGTGCCACCATCTAAAGTGACATTTCCACTTAACCCCTTAACTCCCAGGCCTGAAAAGTAGTTAATGACCAGAACGTTTTTTTTAGTTTTTGCCTCCTTGCATTTCAACAGTTGTAACTTTTTTATTTTTTCAATGACGCAGTTGGATGAGGGCTCTTTTTATTCGAGACAAGTTGTACTTTATGGGGGAATAGTTTAAGTTCACTTATAAATAATTACAGAATTTTTGTTAACTTTTTTTTTTTTACACCGTTCATATTTCACACTTAATAACTTGTTAGATTAATTCTACAGGTTATTACGGTCATGTGGATACCTAATATGTGTAGGTTTTTTTGTGTGTGTAATTTATGCACAATTATTTTTTATTAATTTTTTTATTTTTTTTACTTTTTTTTTTTTTTTTTTTTTAAATACCATGAAGGGAGAACTGTTTTTTTTTTTTTTACACTTAGTAATGTATTAGCATATTCATATATGCTAATACATTATAATCTGTGTCAGTCTGACACAGGCAGTGTTCAGGACAGCACACAGTCTGTCCCGATCACTGCCTTGTTGCACAGACAGCTCCGGGCTACTCTAAGTCCCCAGGGCTGACTGTGCAGCCGTTCCCCGAGCTGTGTTCCGATCACCCGACAGAGCAGGGGAACCCTTTGATTGTGCTGCGGTAACGCACCGCCGCAATCAAAGGGTTAAAGCCCCGGGTTGCGAAGGTTTCCTCCGCTCCCCGATGCTCGTAGGAGATGCTCTGGGATCAGGGCTGTGTAGTACCCCTGAGCCAAAAGACGTCGCTGTAGACGAACGACCCGCACCAGCTGACGCCAAAAGTCAGTGGGCGGTCGTTAAGCGGTTAAAGAACCATAAAATCGAGGGATAAAACACAACAAATACATCCCCAGCAAATTTGTCAGAACACCTTCTGAACAAAAAGTTCTCTTTATAAAGGCTTGTATCTTGATCTTTGTCATACAATCTCAGGATGACTATCCCTGTAATTCTTGAAATAACGTTTAGCATTAGCTAATTATAAAGTACTGGGCTTCGTGGGATATTTCCCCTTTAACTAAAAAGGATTAAAATTAAACTAAGAGCGTCTTGGCAAAAAAACTTAGTGCTTTGATTGCATAAACCAGTTCCACTACAGAGAGGAGCTGTTCTAAGCAAGAGTATTAAGTCAGTGACATAACAAATGACCACACTGAAAGCCCTGTTTGTGTGAGACCTGAGGATTTAATCTCCACTTCAACGAAGGTAGTAACTATGCAAAAACACACTGAGAACACTATTTGCTACCAATATAGGTAGCAAAAGACCTACTACATAAAAGAAACATGGACACTAAGGCTATGTTCACACAGCCGATTTTGGGGTGTATTTTGCTGCGTATTTCACGACGTACTGCACTCTAATACGAGCGAGATGCGCCTCATAATTACGGTAGTTCTCATATAGTTCTCGTATTGTACGCGCGGGGAGATAAGTGACATGTCACTTATTTGTGGCACTTTCGCGTCGCGAGTAATGCATGTCTATGGGGTTGGCGGTCCCCCCTGCGTTGCAGGAGTACATGCCGATCAGCGCGACTCCCGAAAACTCGGCGTAATTGCGGGGCGTACTGTACGCCTCGCAATTAAGCTGTGTGAACATGCGTGAAATTTGTCATGTTAATGACAAATTTCACGTGCATAGTAACGGCATAGAATGTGCCCGATTTATGAGCCCGCTCTACAGCAGGTCATAAATTAGGCACATTCTAGCATTAGTACGACACTTTTAGCTCAGGTATACCACTTTGAAAGTGGTTTACCTGTTCCAGCAGTAATGCGCCTAGAAATGCCGTAGCGAAGCTATAAATATGTAGCTTTGCTACGGTTCTAGTGCCCCCCGCACACCACCCGAGATTGGGTGCATTAAAAAGCGCCGCAGGTGCTATGTAATGCGCCCCAGAGTGGCGTGTGGGAGATTTAAACATGTATGAATGGGGCTGCGCCTGATATTGGGCTGAAAAGATGCCAGATATTTGGTGCAGCCCTGTTCATACATGTCACCCTAAATCCAATAGTACCACCATTGCTCCGGGATTTACAACTAAACACACCACCAGAGCTGCAAAGCTGGATCAGCTTCTGATTAAAAATGTAAATACATTTATTTTTTTTTTTATTTTATACAATTGGGGGCTTTACGTTTTTCTGGGGAGTAAGCCAACAAAAAGTGCAGTACAAGAAAAAAAAAAAAAATAGTAAAACACAATCCTTAGTAAAAAATCTAAACCTCCCCATACAGTTGTGGTCATAGAATGGTCATCCTGGAACCAATTAATATGGTTTGTTGTGTGTCTACTGTACTGGCTGCAACTTGTTATACCTGGTTATTGTGCAGCATCTTTTATCTGGTAGAACCCGATCATATCAGTCTTGTATTGCATCCAGTACTAGGATATGTTCCTCTGACAAACCTACTGTAGATAGGGGAAATGCATTGGACCACCAATTTTGGGTCTCATAGGGGGAACCACTGAGAACTTGGGTTGTCCTTTCCATTGTGATCGCTTTGCTTTTTGATAGGGCTATCAACGAGGGATTTAATAGGCCGAGTTTAACTGCCCTATCCATCATTAGGTTTATAGTTGTTCGCTACTATTCTATAACCTTTAGCTGATCATTAAATGGATTTGATCAACATGGACAGAACTGACCTACAACGTTGTGAAGGCGTCAGTATCGTTAATAACCTATATGTAAAATTTGATACTGCATTTGATAGTAGCCGTAATAACAGTAGGTGAAAAGGTCTAGGGATTGTGTTATTAACGGTGTATCAAATCTGATCAGTGGGAGTATTGATGGGTTGTATTTGTCTTAGTTGATGAAATAAAGGTTTTTACTAGGTATTATATGTTTTACTAGGATATTTTCCTGTAGTGTGAATTTTGATATTGCTCTGTTGGTAGCGTCTCTCTTTCGCTGTGACACTTTGTTTGAGGATTAATCCCTTTAAGTAACGCATTGCTGAGATTTTCTCTGTTTAGTGTTTTCCTCCCTCCCCCAAAAAAAGAACCTAAGTACTACACGAATATCTTCAATGGAAAATATAATTTAGCGGTCCCCAACTAGCAGCTCTGGGGCCTTGTGTGGCTTAAACTCCTGCTCTGTAGCTCACTACAGGATCTCAAAGAGAAGACCATATGAAATGGCCATCAAAATTGTTGCAAATATATCCTAACCACCAAAAAATGCCAATTTGTATGGAGTAATACTAGTGTATTGATATAGAAAAACTGTTGCCATTTCAGGACCTCTTGTTTCTCCGCATTCAGATTTTTTCTTTCCCACTTTGCAGTTGAATGTGGTTCCCGACCATCAATCTGGTGCACAAGGTAGCAAAGGTTTGGGACCTCTGATGTAAAGAATGGCTGCTCAGCTGGTTCCCATAGAACACCACCCTTATAATGGTGAACACACGCCAACTAAGAGAAATTTTAATACGTACAAAGCTTCTGGTAAGGACCATAAAATGGACGTCTTGCTGTAAACCAAAACTACCCATTCTAGCAATCAATGACATAATATTCTGGAAGAATGGCAGTGTGACCTTTAAAGAGAACCTGTCACATAGATTATGCCCCCTTTGCTGAGGACAGAACAAGGTAGTGTCAGACCTGCTGTTTCCAGCACTGTGTCCCTTATTCTGTAAGATGCTGTAGTTTTTGTGTATTTAATGCTCAAATCTGCAGTTTTCAGCCAGAAGAGTCATTAAAAGAGTCAGTTTTTTTCAAACCCCGCCCATCTGAGGCTTGCCCCGCCCACTTCAACTGATAAACCTATTACTTTGAATACGTAGAAACATGAGAATAACTGTCAGTGGGCGGAGCTAGCCTTTGGTGGGTGGAGATAACACCTACTCATGAATAAGATTTGAGGGGTAAATGCTCTAAAACTACAGCATCTTACAGAATAAGGGACACAGCGCTGGAAACAGCAGGTCTGACACTAGCTTGTGCTGATCTCAGCAAGGGGGGCATAATCTATGTGACAGGTTCCCTTTAAGATATTATGTAAATCAGAACTTCTGGCAGTAACTAATCAGATTTATAAAGATCCTCAGTCTGCATTCATGAGATTGGACAGGTAAGTATGGACATTATGCTGGATTTACATTCAACATGTTGGATACTAAGATAACACATAAGGCTGCTCTCACCAAGCTTGATGTCTCCATCTTGTGTTAAGAGAACATTCCCTGCCTTCAGATCCCGATGGATGATCTTCATGCTATGGAGGTATGCCAGCGCTTCCAACATCTGTCTGCATATGGCCCGGATCTGAGCTTCTGTCAGCCCACGATCCAATTCTGTCAGCAGAATACAAAACCACAAGATCAGTCACCCAATCCAAAATGTAACCACATGCAGAATAGAACAAGGAAGGAAGCGTTAATAAAATAATTCAATTCAAAGGAAGGTACATTGAGTAAAGCAAACTTTAGAATTCTTTGGCTGGGTAACCCAGGCTAAAAATAGGCAAAAAAAAGAAAACCAAAATCAAGAGTTTAAAGGACAAATCCAAACTTTATTATTTTTTTTTTTAACAACTAAGTTCAGCGAGTTGGCATTTGCAACCATAATGTGATATAGTCAATTCAGGCTTTCCTCTTGTCGGCATCTATAATGGACTAGAGAGTGAAAAATAGGCTACTGCTCCTAATCCAAGCTCACTGAACTACACACTGGGAGCAATAGTGCCCAACGCAGCAATTTGTAAAAGTTTTACATAACACTCATCCAACAACCAGAACTTTTTATTGCTACTTATTTGAATAGATTTACATTTTAAATCAGAGAGTTTGTGGCTTGCAGGTCAACACACACCTTTATCGTGCATCTCCCTAATGAGGGGTTTCAATCGATTTTGAGATGAATGCACACCTCAGAGAGAGAGAGGGTAAAAACAGCGCAATGTGCATTGCCGATGTTATATAATTACAAGGTTTACACAAGTAAACTTGCTCACCTTTTTCAGCTGTACAATAAGGTACAGCTCATTAAACAGCTTGGGAGAAGGAGCTCTCGCAAATTTTTCACAGTCCGCGAGAGTAGCAACATAGATCCTCTGGACACAGTCATAAACGACCACGGAAACAAGTTTGTTTTAAAAGAAGGTACTGTTTTCACAATATCCTTAGGAGAGGTTCCTATGTCGCTTATCCCAATTTTAACATAGAAACATAGTTAATACTGCTTCCAAACTGACTGTTAAATGTTGATTTATTGAAGTTTAAAACAACGCGTTTCACAGTTCTCACAACGGCTTCTTCAGGCAATGTATACTAACTGTGAAACGCGTTGTTTTAAACTTCAATAAATCAACATTTAACAGTAAGTTTGGAAGCAGCATTAACTATGTTTCTATGTTAAAATTGGGATAAGCGCCATAGGAACCTCTCCTAAGGATATTGTGGGAACTGCCTAATGAGGGGTATTACCTTTTATGAGCTCTTTATTTATACATTGACAAAGATGTATGGGCACTTTTTTTTTTCTCTAAGCAATGCCCTGCGGAACCATATGATGAATGCCACACAACTCCAGGCACATTTAAGGAACCAAGGGCCACATGTATGAAACTGTTTAGGTCTAAAACTCACTCTTTTGCCCATAGAAACCTGTGGGTAAAAAAGTGAGTTTTAGACCTAAACAGGTTCATACATTTGGCCCCAAGTGACAAGTCAGACCATTTGTAACCATTTACATCAGCGTGGTCGGACTGGCAAGGGTACCTGACCTGGCTGATGCATAGTGCTCTCTTTTACATCTACAGTATTGTTGGCAGCCATCATTTTTGCTCAGATCGAATCAACTTAAATCACTGAACTGCACTGAGGAACACTAGTCCCTCATCCAGCGTAGCTGCTCCCTGGCCCATGCAAGACGAAGATGCCTGTGCCTGGTGGTGTGGTCAGGTTGTCTAACACGCAGACCACCTTGATGTAAAAGGTTATGAATGGTCTGACATGACACTTTGTTGCTACTCACCTCCCTTTAACGTGCCTGAAGTTGTGTGATATTCATCATCTGGTTCCGCAGTACATTGCTTACAATGAAGCTGTCATCAGTGTGTGATGTAGCCAAAGGACGCCTACGTCTTTGCCTTTCTGTGACTTGTCCAGTCTGGGTCTCTGTTGCAACCTGCTGAGACCACTGACACTTTAAGCTCAGTGGCCACTTCCGTCTGAGGGCATCCTGTTTAAAGCCTGGCAATGTTGAGGTACTGTTGATCAATTTTAAGGTGTTGTCTTGGTCTCATGATGTCAAAATGTGAACAGCATGATATGGAGGACTGTTTAAATCCCAATTCAAATTCATCCCCTACATTTATTGGACGATTCAGGGATCAAACATCTATTGTGATTTTTGCCATTAAGCTCCCTGAGCTCCTTAGAGATCAGCTAGTTGTGCAACAAGTACTGAAATAATGAACAGTTGGACATGTGCATTCTAAAGTTAAGAGATGGTCTGAGTTAGTTCACTTAAAGAAAATTTCAAAATTTTTTATGCGTATCCTGAAATTTCAACCAAAAGCCAAATATCCCTAACTTTTTGTGAGTAGTGTATAATATATTGTAAAACTTTCTTTCTTCATTCCTAACTGTAATTTACTAGCATAATCCCACATACCAGTATGCTACACCTGCAAAGAATAATAACATTGTTATATTTAGACAAAGAAAAGTTTGTGTTGTGATGCCAAGTGTTCTTTAACTATTAAATTGGTTGTCTGGTTCATTGCTAAACAGGTCTGTATAGACTTGATTGAATTTATATATTTTTTTTTCAGTGTTTTTTTTTTATTATTCATATGGTCTTAAATGGGTATTCTCATCACATTAATTAGCTCTTAACATGTAGAGAAAGGGAAATGAAGACTTTCAAAATACACTGCTGTTTTGATTTTGATTTATTCAAGAGATAAAGATCTTACATACTGCTAGTGCACACATGTCTCTCTAGGATATGGATCAAATCTTCCTGCTCTCTCTCTTCTCCAACTGCTACAAGTTGCATCTGACCATGGTGGGTCATTCCCTGCTGAGTCTTATCCCTAACACAGGAAATTGAACCCTTAGGGCCACATGTATGAAAACTGTTTCACTGAATTGCAAACAGTTCCCCTTTAATTTTTTCAGAGCGCTATATGAAATGAACTTAGACCTAGACAGTTTTTATACATGTCTGCCTTAGAGCTCTGTAGCTTTGTACATTTAAGATTATACACCTCTTGCACTCATATCACTTCTACTGGGCATACATGCTAGTCAGTCAGCAGGCTGGCACTTCTGTACTGCAGTAGTCCACTGTCCTCCCCAAACAATAAGTCTTAGGCCGTGTTCACACGGCTTATTCAAGCCGTAATTGCGAGCCGGATTGCGCTCGCAATTCCAGCTTGAATAAGGGGCGGGCCGGGGGCGCTGCTCGCCGGCCCCATAGACTTGCATTATCCACGGCGCGTATTGCGCCTGGATAATGTGCAGGTGACTTTCTCCCCCCACGGCGGATTCACCAAGCGGGGAGGAGCGACGGAATCCACTGTTCTCTATGAGAACTGTGGATTACCGTAATTACTGCGACGGATTGGAGCCGTACTGCAGCGCAAATCCGGCGCGCAGTACGGCGGCAATCCGCGGCGAAATAAGCTGTGTGAATGGCCCCTAACTATACAAAGTTTCACACTGCGATTGGGGAGGGCGGTGGGCGGCTAAACTATAGAAGCGTCAGCCTCCTAACTAGCGCCTATGCCGAGTAGATAATAATCTGCTGAGCACGCATGTTAGTCAGGAGGCCAGCACTTCTATAGTGTAGCCTCCTACAGACTGTACTAGTATAGGACGACGTTTGAACAGAACATCACTAAAAGGGGTTTTCTTGATATAAAGATTAGCTTTCAACATGAAGGGACTGTTAATTGAAGACTTTCTAAATATATTGCTTTGTTGATTAAATTTGAGATAAACATTTTGTGTTCGAGTAAACACAGGTTTCTATGGTTACCTGCATAACCAACCAGAACCCTGTTATCGGATTAGAGAAGAGAGCAGAGCACAGGGTGTGATGTTACCCCATGGATGGACAGCTCAGTCCACAGAAAATAATCTAACAACTCATTGTATTCAGTCCTCACAGCACCTGTAGCTTTTGTTTCATGAAAATTAGCTCTTCCGTACTTGGTCAGGTAAACGGCTCAGCTAGAAGCGGAATGTGATAACTACTGCTACAGAACCACCCACAGTCTGAGGCGACAGAGTGTATAACTGTTTGTAGTTCAGTGAAACAGCCCAGTGTGAAAATCCCTTTAAGGCCATATAAATAATAAAAATTATGTGAAAACACTCAACATAAATATACAGAAATTCGATAACATCTATAAAGACTGATTAGCCCAAAGTAAGCCTATTTTTTTAAAAAAAATATGCCTTTAAAGCACCTTTAGATTGAAGAATCCCTTCTCATTTTGTTCCTGAATGATGCCTATAGAAGTCCCCTTCTATCCAAGGGAGTGCTACAGCTGTCACTCGAGAGGTAAGCAGTTTAGGAGGGCTTCTTGCCAATACCTCAGGACACTTTACTGGTTAAAAACTGCATAGCAGGTACTTGGCATCATAACACATTAGTGAGAAGAACATTTTTCCATTTATATCACTAACATGAAGGTAGAATCCAGTTTAAACATGGCTAATTCACCTTCCTAGCACTATCAATGGTTCAGGGAGGTAAAAACAAAAGGTAAAAATACCGTGTTTATTGGCAAAAGTAACGAGTTATGTGCAAAATCGCACTTCCTCAGACCTGAAGTCACACTGAATGGTTTCTGTTCTTTAAAACTACATAAAAACCAGAGCAATTAACCATCACAAAAGTGAAAAAGACTAACATACAGTTTTCCAAAAGAGGCACCTACATGCTGTAACACATCAGGTTTACAAGGGATTCCTGATGAGCCCCTTTAACTCTAATAGGATCAGTCAGGTTTTCACCAGGTTTCCATTACTCTAGGCCAGGCATCCTCAAACGGCGGCCCTCCAGCTGTTGGGAAACTACAACTCCCATCATGCATTTATATAAATCGAAAACAGTGGGCATGATGGGAGTTGAAGTTTCCCAACAGCTGGAGGGCCGCAGTTTGAGGATGCCTGCTCTAGGCAGTCAAAACAAAAATGTGAATGATGCCTAAAGTGTATAAGAGCAATAGATTTAGTGACAAGAGTTAGATTAGTACCAGTTAGAATAAAGCAGGGGAACCTTTTCCAATGGTTTTGCTTAGAACAAGCTTCCATGTTTGTTTGGAGGGGATACAGTCCTGTTCTTGGCACTAAGTATCGGTTTTGTTGCCATCTGAACGCAACCTAACAGGTTATCAAATTCAGATGCAATTTAGATTTATCTGAATGAACATTAAATGTTTCCAATTGTGGCTTTCAGGCAATTGAAAGTCGGTTCGCTTGTTCTCCCTTTAGGGCTTGTTCACACAATGTATTTGTGATCCGTTTTACGGATCTGCAAAACGGATCTAACGATTGTCAGTGTGATTAACATTGTGTTCAATGGCAAAAGTGCATCGCCGTTCTCATGGGAGATCGGCGATGCGCCTTTGAGGGCTCTCCTGCGCTGCGCTTTTCGGATCCGCTTTAAGAATTGACATGTCAATTCTTATTGCGGTTTACGCAAGTGAAAGCCCATAGGGAATAATGGATTGCGCTTTTGGCACCTGTCCAGGGAGAGAGAGGGAGAGATCTAAAAAGCTCATCCGGAAAGCGGATCCGTAAAACGTAACTCAAAAAGTATACAATACGGATCCAAATAAAGTATCAACTATTGCGTTTTCCGGATCCGCTTTACGGATGTGCTTTTCACTCCTCAAAAACGTATCCGTAAAAAGGATCAAACACGTCATGTGAACAAGCCCTTAGGGTGCTTATACACAGTGTTTTTGATGCGTTTTTAGGTGCATTTTTTGTGCAGAAAGGCACTGTAATTAATGCTGTACATGTCTGCACAAAATTGCACAAAAAACGCTCTGTGTGAAAGCATCCTTAATAGAAATTAGTATAACAAGTGACGAGACCTGCTCCACTTGGTGCCCTTGGTTTGTGATGGCAGCAAGTCACGCCACATTTCAGTCAAATGGAAGTTCAATACAGATGAAGTGAGCTGCACAGAGATGGTTGGTATTCAAAGTCATTGTTTACTCACGCTTAAAGGGAATGTATCACCAACATGTTTTACTAATTAAAAACAGATACTGATACACATCCTCTTTTTCTTAGCCTTTATTTTATTGTAGATTTTTTAATTCTTATGTCTATATAGGATTATGGAGATAGCCTTCTTGCCTATTTAAAGAGATGCTTTACAGCAGCTATATGGACATAGGAACCTGTGAGCAGGAGCTGACTTATTGACTTCTATGGGAGTGTTTTCTGTGACCTGGGAAGAAGTTAGGGTATGTTCACACGACATGTTCAATACGTTTTTGGATCCATCTTTGGGACCTAAACGGACCCAAACTCGCATCTAACAAAGTGCAGTGTGTTGTACATTGTTTTCAATGTAAAACACACATTGGCGTGCAGACGTCTGACTGCTGATGTGTGTTTTACTTGCATCTTCCTGATGCATCTTTTGGATCCGTTCAAAGAATTGTCATGTCAATTATTGATCCGTTTGATGCAGCAGGCACCCGATTCAAAACTATAGGGGGTGTTTCTGCTGCAGCCAAAACGCATCCAAACTCACACCTGCCTGTTGGATGCTTTTTGCGCTGCGCTTTTGAATGTGTTTTTCGGATCAAAAACGTATCCAAAAATGTATTGAACATGCCGTGTGAACATCCCCTTAGTGTGTGGCGAGGGGAAGCTGTGATCATCTCCAATTGTGAACAGTGGAAAGCTGTGTTATCTATACACTGGCATCACCTATCAGAGTAATAGCCTGACATTTCCTACAGACCAGGAAATGTCAGGCTATTAGAAATGTGAATATGCTAATACATGACTAAGTGTAAAAAAAAAAAAAAAAGAAAAAGGTAAAATAGTTATCCCTTAAATTAGATAAAAAAAAAGTAAAAAACAAAGTGTGGAAAAAAATAAATAAAATGTATTAAAAGTTATTGTGCCTACAGTAAAAAAAAAAAAAACCCCCACACAACAACTACACATATTAGGTATTCACACGACCGTAATAACCTGTAGATTTAATGTAACAGGTTATTTAGTGTGAAATGTGTATGGAGTAAAAAAAAAAAAAAAACAAGACATTGAAAATTTTTTTTTAGTTTATATGTAAACAAACTATTTCCCCGAAAAGTATAACTTCTCCCGCATAAAACAAGTTCTCATACAACTGCGTAATTGAAAAAAATAAGTTACGACTGTTGAAAACCAAGTAGGCAAAAACTAAAAAACTGTTGCTGGTCGTTAAGGCCTTTACAGGCGTGGTGCTTAAGGGGTTAATCTAAAATAGGATTTAAACAATAGGTCATTTTATAACACCACATTCCCTTTACAGCTGCCCAAACAATAGAATTCTGTCTGTGTATCCTAAAGATTTCAATAAGAACCACCAATAATCTGATATGTATGGAGGCCATCTCCTCTGCTAAGGGAAGTTTTTTGGGGGGCAATTAGGAGCCTTTGTTTTACTTGACATTGGATTGCCTCCATCTCCAAGCCTCGTATAAAGCAAATGCAGTAAACAGTAAAGACATCAAACTTGCACTGAAACATTGCAGCGTCAGTCAGTTAAAGCTTAATTGGAATATACAAAAAGACACTGACCTAAAAATACAGTCATGGGCAAGGTCATGAGGGCATAGCTATGATTCAAAGGGCCACATAGGAATAGGAGATAGGGCCCCACCGCTTAATGACAATAAAACAGCAGCACAGGTAGCAATATTATCAGGGAACCCACATAGTAGAGCTGGAGAGCAGAAAGCCAGCAACTACTTGTCCCCTACAAAAAGGAACTTAGGGCCACATGTATGAAAACGGTCTTGGTCTAAGACTTTCTTTGTTGTCCATAGCAACCAATCAGAGATCCCCTTACTTTTCATCTAGTGCTCTGAAAGAATGAAACGGGCGCTCTGATTGGTTGCTATGGACAACAAAGAAAGTCTTAGACCAAGACAGTTTTTATACATGTCCCCCAATGTTCTTGCACCTGAGTGGGGCCCCTAAACCCCTGGGCCCCATAGCAGTCGTTCTGTCACAATGGCTATAGGTTACAATAAACTTGGATCTAAAGCTCTATAAAATAAATGCACCAATGGCTATAAACCTAATAAGTGCTTCCTTGGGTTCCAATGGTCATATGCTACAAGCTGTTAAAATCTCAGAAAGCAGTGAAAAAATGGAAAGAACAGGAGGCAAATACTTCCTAAAGGCCTTGTCCCTACGGCAAGGGTTTTTGGACAGTTTTACAGACTGGTTTCAGTTTTGAAAACCGTCTGTCAAACTTTATAATGGACCTCTATGGAAAACCCGTGCAGCGGTCCCCACTGCACGGATTTTCCGCCGGACGCTTTTTTAGACTGCTGGCGGTCCAACAAACATTGAATATGTTCATTCTTCCGCCTGGTTTTCGGGCGGACAATGAACATCTCAATGCGAGGAGGGAGGGCTTTTCTCCACAAACAGCATGACCGCAAAACAGAGGAAATACTCCGCCGTGGGGAGGCGCCCAAAGAATTTAGTTTTTTTTTTGTTTCTTACAAACCGCCCTTTCATTTGAGAATCCCACAAACTACAGTGAGGTGTATATCAGTGTGACACCCACATGCTAATATGACAGGCCTACCCTTAGTACATGGCGGTAAAGTGTACTTTTCTTTTCTTTCTGCAACACATACTATTGTAGTAGAGCGATAGGTTATTTCAGCAATGAGGAATTTTTATCACAAAAGACACAATAAAACTATAAGCTTATGTAAAGATAAGGCTCACATACCAAGCATGACTGCATCCACTGCTCCTCCTTGACAAAACTCTATCATGATCTGTAAAACAATGACAAGATATGATCAGAAAGAGCAAAACATTCCTGTAAGATGACAGATGGCAAGATAAAATGACAGACATGTATAATGTCAACTGCTTCAAATACAAACAATCCGGGAAGTCAAACATGCCACAACCAGTGTTCACAGCAAAATGATTGCCAGAAACCAAAAGTCTATTCAAATACAGTAAGGCATCGTGTATGTGCAGCAAGACTTGCCACAAAATAACAAAGGAGAGACTAAAATTCTACTACTAAAGGAATATAGATTCCTGCATCTTCTTGATAAGCAACCTTTTTATCAGGGAAAATCATCCGAGAAATATGCAGGTAACAGCCTACACGTTTCAGGTCAATAAGACCCTTAATTATAGCATTGCTATGTTCAATGTTTTTCAGACCGCCAGCTGTCTAAAAAAACGTCCGGCGGAAAATCCCTGCAGTGGGGACAGTTGCATGGATTTTACATAGAGGTCCATTATAAAGTTTAACAGCCAGTTTTCAAAACCGAAAACTGCCTGTAAAACCATCCGAAAACCCGTGCAGTGGGGGACAAGCCCTTAGGTGTCGGATTAGCAGTATTTTTTTTTTCACACCACTGTAGGTGCTAGAATCAACATCTACAAATACTGAGATATTTCTAGCAAAATCTAATTCTCTCATTCACTGTCACAAGTAAAAACCATTTCAAATTATATTTTAGGTCTGCAAATGATACATTGAAATTGCTCATATTCTGTATTAGGGCAAATGGATGTCAAAGAGAGAGGCCCTTGCTTGGAAAACCTCTCTACCTGTAGTGGTCACTGTAGGGAGAAGCAGCAGCAGAGAGCAGCTTTTCCCAGGAGAAACTAGTTGCTTGCTGAGGGTATCGGGAGCTCTCATATGCTCTTCAATAAGATCACCTATTTATACCTCACTATTAGGCCTTGTCCCCACGGCACCGGTTTGCGGTTTTGCAAAGCGTCTGAAAAAATGGCCGCAAACTTTTACATGGGGCTCTATGGAAAACCCGTGCAGCAGTCCCCACTGCACGGGTTTCCAGCAGGCGGTTTTTCAGACCGCCGGCCGCCCAGAAAACATTGTACATGTTCATTCTTCCGACCGGTTTTCGGACGGAATATTAACAAGTGAATTCGAAAGGGGAGGGCTTTTCTCCCCTCATCACGGAGAAAAGCCGTCCTCCCGCGGCCGTGTGCACGGCACAAAAACCAGACAAATACCGGTCAGATAAACCGACCGGTATTTGCCCTGTGCCGTGTAAACGGGCCCTTACTGTGTGATAACTGTTGCAAACCTATTTAACAAACAGCATTCACATCCCAAAATAGCGGGCAATATGTAGATTCACTGTTGAAATATGCATTAAAGATTTTTTTTTACCATACTTTTAACACGTAGGGAAAGGTAAATGAAGACTTACCAAATACATTGTCAATCTGATTTTGCTTTGTTGAGGAGATAAAGGTGATTTTATCTATTGCTATAGTACACAAGTTGCTCTAGTTTACTGACCATCTATCCCTGCTCTGATTGTTTCAAGCAGCCCTCTCCAACCATGGTGAGTCACTTGCCCTGCTGAATCCTATCTCTAGTACAGGAGCTTGTTTATCTAAGTTAGAAGGGTTGGCTCACCATGTTTCACAGAGCCAAAAGCAGCCTCAGATTTATGTCTCTTCCTGGTCAGGCTATGCGTGGTTTTATAGCAGTGATTAGCATATCAGCTCCGTATTCACAGCTCTTCTAGTTGCACAATGACATGAGAGCAGATCTTATCTATAGAGCAGAGAGCTTCAAAGTAAACAATGAAAAGTTCTCTCCTTTGTTAAGGTATGTTCACAGGAAGTTTTGGCGGGCTCACTTTGATGCGTAATTGCGGCCAGCAAATATTGTAAAATCCTAACACTCATTGAGTGCTATGATAAGCTGGCCTTTTTCCTGGCGCACAGTATGTGCCCTCAAAAAGAAGTGACGTCACTTTTTTCGGGCGAGTACGCGTTGGGGTAAAATAGGAGGATGGGCCATAGCGCCAGAGCGTACTTTCAACAGCAGACGTATTCCAATATGCTGTGTGAATTCAGCCTTGGAGATAACACACACTGTTCTCAAGCTACTGAAAATCCCGGGTGCTGACCTGTGGTGAAGTCACTCCCTGCTCTCAGATAAGACAAAGCAGAGAGAGAAAGGGAGAACAGGCCGATAAACTAGAGAAACCTGTGTGCACTCAGAGCTGATAAAATCTCTCATGTCCTCCACAATGCAAAATAAACAAAGCAATATATTTGGAAAAAGTCTTCATTTACCGTTCTCTACATGTTGGCTGTGAATCTTTAAAGGAATTTGGTCACCAATTTTTCTTTCTTTTTACTTAAAAAGCAAGACCCTGATCTATATTCTTTTCAGCAGTTTTTATTTTCTGATTGTAGATTTCTCAAATAAGTTGCCTGTATATGATTGCGGGGACAGCATTCTTGCCTGCACTGCTTTACACAGCATTTAGAGAAATGCTTTACAGCAACTTAATAGACATAGGTGCCCATGAACTGGATCAGTCCCATTGACTTCTATAAGAGAGTTTTCTAGACATGCTCTGTGACCTGGGAAGAAGCCAGTGTGCAGGGAGGGGGAGCTGTGACTATCTCTTTTTTTTCTTTTTCTCAACAATTGATTTTTATTGAAGGAATTTATCATAATAAAATACATGACAAATATGAAATGCAAAGGGCACAATAGAACAAGACAATTAAAACATAGATAGATATAGAAAAAAAAAAACGAAACACAGTTAGCCATGACACCGTACATTGCAAAAGAGCATTACAGGCAATGTTTTAATATAAATGTTACCACTAATAATCATTAATCAATGGGTCTCAGGCAAATGTGAAACGCCGTTATGGATGAACATTTAATGTTTTGATAAGGTGAGTACAATCAGGTTGACCGTTCAGTTTCTATCTATTTGTACCATGAGGTTGTACATATTTGGACGAGGACCAGTAAATCCAATTGAGCCTTTGTTTGGGAACAAGGTGAGGAGGAATCGCAAGGCAATTTTCTGCGTAATATTGATTGTTAATTCTAGAGATGACCTCCGAGATAGAGAGCGGTGCAGTGTTTTTCCAGTTTGCTGCAATAACAGCCCTAGTGGCTATTAAAACATGGAATAAAACCGTATGGAATTGTCTTGGGAAGGAATGAAATGAGAGGTCTAGTACCGCTGTCTCAGGTGAGAGGGAGACGGTGATTTGAAAGAGCTCCGAGAGCAGGTGTCCCACAGCTTCCCATAGTCTATGTATTACTGGGTAGCTCCACCACATGTGAAGTAGGGTGCCACGGGAGCCGCATGATCTCCAGCAGCCATCAGAATGGTCAGAAAACATGTGTTTCAGTCTGCAGGGAGTAAAATACCAACGCAACTGAATTTTTCTCATGAGCTCTATGTGATTAATACATCTAGAGAGTTTTTTTGATCTAATAGCTGTAGACTCCCACTCCTCCTTTGTAAAATCTTTCCCTAAATCTGCCTCCCACTTAACAGCAAAAGTAGGTTTATGAGATGCATTTATAGATAACAAGGAGGAATATATCAGGGACAGACCTCGTTCGTAACCTTTCTTCCCCAGTATAAAGTTCTGAAATAGGGTAGGAGGATGTACCTCTTCTAGGTCATTCCATTGTTGTAGTGAATGCCGCACCTGCAGATATCTATAGAATTGCGTGTTGGGTAAAAGAAACTGGACTTTTAGCTCCTCAAAGGATTTGAGTTTATCGCCCGAGTAAAGATCACCAATGGTAAGTATCCCTTTATGTAACCACTGAGAGAGGAAGATGTGGGGACTCGGTCAGCAAAATATCCAAAGGACATGAGTGCTTCCGTATTTTTAGCCAATGGTGGGGAATGACATATTTGTTCCACACTGTGGCTAAGTGGTTAAGGGTCGGAAGTTCAAACCTAGGCAAGGGCGTACCCCAGAGTGAAGCTACAAAGATATTTTTAAGCGTGGTGTGAGAGATTGAATGGTCTTCTAGTGATGCCCAGCGTTGTGTCTCTGGAGTGGTCCAAAGTTTAGAGATAGGTTCAAGAACAGCTGCTATATTATATAGTGAAAGGTTGGGAACTGATAAACCACCCTTTGACAGGTGTAGACAGAGATGCGTTTTACTGGTTCTAGGTCTTTGATGGGCCCAGATAAAGTGAAGGAGTGACTGTTGGAGCTTATTTAAGGCAGTTGTGGGAAAAAGGAATGCAACTGTTCTAACCAAGTAAAGGCATTTCGGGAGGAGTAACATCTTGGTTATTTGTATTCTCGCCATCCAGGAGAGAGGGAATTGGTGGAGGCGATTAATTTCGTCTAGAATCTCAGTGGTGACAGTATTGAGATTGACTTCGACTGTTCTGTTGAAATCAGGGAAAATGTGTATACCTAGATATGGTACAGATGATGAGGACCATGTAAATTGATGACATGAGATCTGGGTAGGCAAAGTCGGTGGGCAATGAATAGGTAAGGCTATGGTTTTGGATGCATTGAGCTTATAATATGAGACAGATGAGAATTGATTAAGGATCTCAAGAAGGGCTGGAATTGAGGTCTCAGGATTTTGACAGAGAATTAAAATGTCATCCGCATATAAGCTGATTTTGTGAATCTCAGACTTAATTGAGATTCCTGAGATCTTGGGGGAGTTTCTTTTATATTCCGCCAAAGGTTCTACACATAGGTCGTATATGAGCGGCGAGAGGGGACATCCCTGTCGGGTTCCATTAGTGATCGGGAACGTTTTGGAGAGAAAGCCTGAGGAGTAAACATTAGCAGTTGGTGATGTATATAGGGCGAGGATTGCTTGCAGAAAAGGTCCGTTAAAACCAAATTTCAATAACACTGTTTTTAGGTACGCCCAGTTGATTCTATTGAAAGCTTTCTCTCCATCGAGAGAAAGCAATACTGTTGGGATTTGTGATTTAGAGACTGTATGGAGAATGTCAATTATTCTCCTTGTGCAATCCCTCGTTTGTCTTCCTTTAACGAATCCGGCTTGATCGGGATGGATTATGTGGGGGAGGATATCGTTGAGCCTATGAGCAAGGATTTTAGAAAATAATTTGATGTCGTTATTAAGTAAAGATATGGGTCTGTAGTTAGAGATAATGTCTGTGGGCTTATTGGGCTTTGGGATTGTTGATATTGTTGCCTTTAGTAGTTCTGGGAGAGGAGCACCAGAGGTCATAATTGAGTTAAATACGTCTTTCAGGTGGGGGGTCAAAAAAGTCATTAAAAAGTTTGTAGTATTCATTGGTGAAGCCATCTGGGCCAGGAGATTTGTTAAGTTTGGATTGGGAAATTGCTCGCTGTATATCTTGTTAGGTGATTGGGAGGTTTAAAAACTCCAACTGTGCATGGGATAACATGAGAAGTGAGGTTAAACTCAGGAAATTATTTATGTCCTCACTGCTGACAGGGGGAGTAGTTGGGTCTAATGAGATGTTATAGAGCGATTGGTAGTAGTCAGCAAGGGCATCTGTAATTTTTTGGGGATCGTAGATTTTACCTTTGGATGGACAGGTAAGGAATACAGTTTTGGATCTGAGTTGTAATTTTTTAACTCTGCGGGCTAACAGTTTCCCCGGTCGGTCACCTTGTAGATAAAAATTTAATTTCAGCTTTGCAAGGGAGTGTTCATATTTCTGGAATAACATTATCCTTAATTTATTTTTTAGGTTTTTTAACTTAGTTTTCAATAGTGGGTTCGGTGTGGTTTTGAGTTGTACGTCTAGGGACTTAATCTCTTCTAAGGTGTTAAGTTCTTTCTCTCTACTGCGTTTCTCTCTCGAGGCAATCCTTATACATATTCCGCGCATAAAAGCTATATGGGAACACCATAAAATTTGTGGATTGGAAACTGAACCCGAGTTGATACTGAAGAATTCTTTCAGCGCATCTCTTATATCAGATACTAGGTGAGGTGATTTTAGTAAAAAATGATTGAGCCTCCAGGGAGAAAAAGGAGGAAGTGAGATTTTGTTGTTAAAAGGGAGGTAAATTGGGGCCTGGTCAGACCACGTGGCGCAACCTATGGAAGAAGATTCAACATTCACTAGGGCGGTTTTGTCGACCAGAAAGTAGTCGAGCCTGGAGTGAGAGAGTTTAGCTGTAGAAAAAAATGTGAAGTCGACCTCTGTGGTGTGGGAGTATCTCCAGGGGTCATGGAGATCTTCCTCCAACATGAAGGCTTTCAAATCTGGAGTTGTGGTCCCAGAACTTTTGGAACGATCAATGCTGCTGTCAACCACTCTGTTAAAGTTGCCACAGATAACCAGATTTCCTTTAGCTATTTCTTTAGCTTTGGCAACTACCTTAGAAATAAAGGGTAGCTGGTTCTGGTTTGGAGCATAAAGCGTTACTATGGTAAACTTAGCTGAATCTAGGGTGCATTGTATAATTATATACCGACCTCTGGGATCGATTTCAGAATGTAGCAATGAAAAGGCTACAGTATCCTTAACAAATAAAACTGTTCCAGCCGTCTTCGTGTCTGAACAAGAAAAAAATGAGGTTTGGAATTTTTTGTGTTTCAATCGAAACGTGTCTATTTGTTTCAAGTGCGTTTCTTGCCCACAGATTACGTCCGCTCCGGACCGCACTGCGTCTCTCCAAAAGAGCGACATTTTAAAGGGGGAATTAAGGCCATTGGTATTGATTGAGAGAAATTTAATTCCCATAGTGGTGACCAAAACTACCTGGTTGTGCAGCAACAGTAATCAACCCCAATAGCATAGCAGACAATATAAGTGTAATGCAGTCAAGAATATAGTAGGTAGACATGGCATTAACCCAACATAGGCTGATTAAAACTGAGCAATTAAGAACCAAACAATACAGGTATAATGTAAGAACAAGGTTCTTCCCATGTGAGTGGGAATTTGAGTAGCGGGAAAAGTTCCGTGCATGGTACCTGAAGTAGGACCTCACGAGCAAATTGGAGATACTCGAATAATCAAAGTGGAGTAAACTCTCAGCGGGTGCAGAGGATACTTGTATGGGTCGGCAAGTCAATCGTCCAGAGCTTGACGTTTTCTGGCTTGTTTTTCGGACCAGAGAGGAGAGATAAGGTTGGGTCTGTCTTTGCCTCTGCGCAGAGGAGTGTTAGTTGGAGTAGTCAGAAGGCCCCATGACTGAAGAGTATCCCGGAGCGTGGCAGGGGAGACGCAAACAATAGTGTTGTTGTCTGGGAAGTTATGGTCACGTAATACCTTGGTGAAGGGGGCGAATTCCTTGCGTCGAAGCATCGTTCCTGCCGATAGGTCTGGAAAGATCGACAAATCTTTGAATCTGTCAGGTAATGAGACTCCCCTGCGAAGGGCACGGAGCAAGTTATCCTTAGTGCGGTAGAAGTGGATTTTAGCAATTACGTCCCTTTGGAATGAGGGTGAAATATGTTTAGGCTTAGGAAGTCTGTGTATTCGGTCCACTGTAAGGTCTAAGGTTGTTGCATCTGGCAGGGCAATGGCTATAAATCTTGTAAGAAAGGAAGTAGCATGTCGGAGGAGACCGATTCGTGAACCCCTCTTATTAGATAGATATTAGATCTCCGGGACCTATCATCAAGGTCTAAAACTTTGGAGGAGAGTTTTCGGACTTCATCTTCCAAAACAGTATGCGAATCTATGAGATGGTTGTGAGATGTGGCGAACTCGGCCATTTTGGTTTAGATGTGGTCTGTCCTAGAGACTAGTGACTGAATGTCCCCTCTAAAATCATTCATCATCTGTTTGAAATCACTTTGTATTTGCTCCCTGAAGGAAGAAAACAGTTGTCGCAGGGTATTTTCTGTAGTATTAGGTTTTCCAGGGCAATCCCTTTGTTCAGAGTCTATAGATTCAGCATGAGATAAGGTAGGGGAGGATGGAGGTAAACTGAGGGATCCTCTCAGAGACCTAGATTGTGATGATTGTTGGAAGAATTCAGTGAGTTTTGCAGGTTTTTTAGGTTGATTTCTTTTAGAGGCACCTCCCATTTTGATATGTAGATATTAGGCAGAAAGTGCAGGTATAGTATGATAGTGAAGTGCTGATAATATCCAGATGGCAGTTAAAATGGTGCTATTGCAGGGTGTCTGGATTATGTGTGTGTTCCTCGCTCTTTTTTTTTTTTCCTTCTTCTCTCTCACTTTTTCTCTCCCTCTCTCTATTTTCTTTCCTCCTCAGACCTTTATTTTTAGGGAGGGTTTACCTCAACAAGATGGGGAGTGGAAGTAGTGTTGAAAGCATCTGAGGTGTAAAATTTATCAAATACACAGTCCCCTAGTCAGGGATTATGCTGGTAGATATAGAGATAATATTTTCTAGGATGTACCTGAAGCTGTGCAAAAGTCCAACACTACATTAATGACAGATGTTGGTGAGGGTGTATAAGAGGAGCTGTTGTAGGTTAAAAACCTTGCAAGCTTAATTTGGCTGTGTCTTGGTAATTTAAACAGCGAGCTTGCTTAGCATAAGGATGGAGATGGTGGCTTCACTTATATGCAAGGTCCCGCTATGGCGGGAAAAATTCGCGGGCTTTTTGGGATTACAAAGGAGAACCCTTTGTTGACGCGATTAGGCCAGTTCAACAGGTCGCTTGACTATTAAAGTTCCCCCAACAGGTCTGCAGGGAATCAGAGGGTCACTCCGTGCCTGTTATATAAAGGCCCGGCACTTCTTGGGTAGTGCTGCAGCGACGGCTCTGTTCAGGTGTGAGAGCTGGCAGTTGGAGGCAATATGGCCGCCGACAATGTGCACAGATGGGAGGCTCTCGGTACTCACCGCCGGGACGCGCCAGTGAGGTAGAGTTGGTGACCGGCGGAGTTTTCAAGATGTACCTGCTGTCTGTGCTTAGTCCAGTAAGCCGGCGGACGCTGCAGGTGTCCGCGTGTGGCTGCAGTTATTCTGGGTATATGTGCGTTACAGGCAGGCACACGTGGGCGGTATGACAGTCGGACCCTCGCCGGGAGCTGGGTTGTTCAAGACTCACCGGCTGGCTGTTCCGGCGTCACAGAGCTGGCGTCCAATGCGGGAGCCGGGATGTTGCTGTCGCCGCCGTCCCTGTTTCACCCGGTAAGTCGGGAGCAGTAGTGAGTACCTGTGGTGGATGCTTGCGTGAGGCTGCTCTCTGCGTCTGTATAAGAGCGCGGCTAAGCGTGTCTGCAACTGGATGCCTGTCGTGTCTGCGGACGGTGTGTAGGTCTTGCAGAGGGATCCACGACCTCGGGAGGTTCTAGTTGTCTTTTCTTCTCTCTGGAGAGTGAATATAATCCGGTACTGTTTGCCAAAGGCTTATTTGGGCCGTTGTTTTCCTCCGCTGATGAGGAGCTCCTTTAACAAGCGTCCTCCATCTTCAAGCACCAGGGTACGCCCCAGCTGTGACTATCTCTTATTCTAACTGGTGGATCCTGTATTATCTATACACATTGGTGTCCCCTTTCAGTTTAATCCTGTCTGTGCTGATAACCAGACTACAGAAAATCAAAACAGAAAGTGACAGATTATTAGGCCTAGTGGCCAAAGTGAAAATTGCAGGATTTAAGAATTTTAATAAATATTGAAAGACATGAAAAATTTAACTTTTTTATGAATTTTTGGTTAAAAAACATGAGTTAAACAATGTCATTTTTTGATGACACATTCTCTTTGACAAGCTTTAACCCTTTAGAGCTCTGTAGTTTTCTGCACTACAGATTATAATGCATTCATGCTGCTGTAACAGAAATGGTTAGTAAAAACAGAGCTGATATGCCAAATCATTGCTATAGAACCACTGACAGCCTAACCTGGAAGTATGAGTCTAAAGCTGGCTGTGGCTTTGTGAAACAGCATGGCCAGAACATCCTTTTGAAACAGGCACAAAACGATAAGGCTCACAGTCTGGCTCTGCTAAAATGCTGTATTGTGCAGGACATTTGCCTTCCCCATATCCTCAGCTCATAACACAACCCACACAAAGACTAAGCCTTCTGGGATGCAACTGCTTCCTTCAGATAATGTCTGAATTCTTCACAGGAAGCTATGCAATTTCACACTCTTCCACAAGGAAACAAAAGCAGAAGATCAGAGATTCTGTGAAGTGAATGAACTAAACCATATTACGAAAGCAGAATGGTTTAAAAATATATAAAAAGAAGCAATTTAAGAACTTGAAAGTATGGGTTCATGGGTTGCTTGCAGATAATTTTTTGGAGAACTCAGACTCACAACCATATAATCTCTTAATTGGAAGCATGTTGAAAGGTTTTTTCTGTTCAAGACCAATGGATATTGTTTTATGTATATATTAGCTCTTTCAATATCTAATGGAGAAAACCTCTAAAATGGCACCATACGGAGTACCACACACTGGCCAAGTGTCTAAGGCTCTGCAGTATGAAGGCTATTATGAGAGTCATGCTGGATTCAACTGTTGCTTTCAAATACAGACCAGGCCAACTAGTATATGGACATTAGCTTATCTTATTTCTTTGAAGGAGAAAATGAAGAAAAAAAAAAAAAAGAAGACGTTCATGAACTAAAAAATAACCAGGACAGCTAACAATCTACTGAGCATAATGGAAAGAATTTATTTTGGAGGTAGTTATAAGCACTCCAAATGCACATGGCATCAACAGCAGATTTCCAGGTTCCTGAGATTTGTCCAAGTCTGATCTATCCATTCGATACAGAAACGTGTTAAGCAGGAAGAGGAACATGCTGCAGAAGGGAATACGTTGGCGAATCTCAAAAAAGATAGACAAGGTTGTACTCTTCGTTCGGTAGAGCATACATTTATTTTTAAAGAGAAACAACTTATCTTCCTGGAGAACAAAGTATAGTGTATGTTGAGATCCATCAAGCCAATGCCCATTTTCTCCTGATATTTGGCATCAGGGGACAGTCAACACAATTATACATCGATGATATTTAGCTAGTCCCACTAAAATCATCACGCTTGTCGAGTTTTGTGCTCAGGTGTATGGGCCCCTTAAAAAAGGTGTAAGTTCCTGGTCCCCCATTATAGAAATAAAAAGCCTATACTCCCCCTTCTTCCACTCCTCTGTTTCAGCAATGAGCCTCTCTGGTCTTCCTTAAACCTGGTTCTTCTGCCAATAGGGGACGTAATCTCTGCAGCAGTCTTCTGCCTCTGTTTACATCCCCATTTGGGGCTATTCACTTCCGAACTGTTATTTTAATAAGTGGCACAGGACCTATTGCCAATAAGCAGGGATGTCCCCGTTCAGAAGACAAACGGGGTAAACAAAAGACCAGAGAGATCCATCGCTGAAACGGAGGAGAGGAGGAAAGGGAATTTAGGCTGTCAAAAGTAATAATACATTTAAATTGACTGACAATCAACTAATAAAAACAACCAAAAAACCAAAAAATTTTAAAAAATAAAAATAAACTAAAGAATCCTGGACAAAAATGGTGCCCTTAACTTAATATTTTGTTGCACAATCATTACAAACAAATGATTACTGTAACTCTCAATGAGGCTTCTGCTCCTGTCCATAGGTATTTTGGTCCAATCCTCAAGAGCAAACTGCTCCAGTTGTCTCAAATTTGAACGCTGCCTTCTCCAGACTGCGTTTCAGCTCCTTCCATAGATGCAATAGGATTTCGATCATAGAACGACACTTCAGAATAGTTAAATGCTTTGCTATTATCATTCTTGCATGTTTTTATCTGTGTGTTTTGAGTCATTATCCTGTTTTAAGACCCATGACCTGAAACTAAGACCAAGCTTTCTGACACTGGGCTTCATATTTCGATCCGCAAAGCCTTGATAGTCTTGAAATTTCATTGTACCTGCACAGATTCAAAACACCCTGTGCCAGATACTGCAAAGAAGCCCCAAAATATAACCGAGTTTTCTCCATGTTTCACAAGGTTCTTTTCTTTGTATGTTTAATTTTTGCATCTGTAAACATAGAGCTTATGTGACTTGACAAAAAGCTCCAGTTCTGTCTTATCTGTCTAAATAACATTCTCCCAAAAGCTTTGTGGCTTATCAATATGCAAGTTGGCAAAATTCCAGCCTCACTTTCTTATGATTTACTCTCAACAGTAGTTTCCTCCACCGACAGATGGTGCGATCTGACACTGATGTATCTCGAACTTGGAGTTCACCTCTAATTTCTTTGGAAGGGATTGTAGACTCTTTGGTCACCATTCTTATTATCAGTCTTTTAAATTTGTCATCAACTCTTCTCTCGCAGCCACTACAGTGGCTACAGTTCCATAGACCCTAAACGTCTAAATATGTGCAACTATCGTAACAGGATCATGGTATTATTGCCTTCTCCTTTAACATGTGTATTTATAATTTTCTTTCCAATCTCCTTAGACAACTCTATTCTTAGCTTCCTATGGTCCATGTTAAGTGTGGTACAGACCATGATACCAAACAGCATAACGACTTTTTTCCTCTTTAAATAGGCAGACTGACCGATTGCAAGTCTGAAGACACTAGTGATGCAAATACCAGGACACACCGTAGTTTAACATGTCCCTATGGTCAAATTAATTTCAGTCTTTTCTAGGAGCACCATCATTTTAACCAGGCCAGTTTCATTAGGTTTTAGTTTTTTTTTTCTTTTTTTTAGTTAAACTACAATTCAAACGAGTTAGGACACCAAAAAGAAGATTATTTAGATCAATTGTAATAAAACATCTTGAGCATTGTACATTCTGTTTAAAGCAACTCTAAACTTAGATCTTTTACTGCTTCACAAAACGGCTGTGGGTGTAAGATGGAATCATTTTTACTAGATTGGTTTTATTTGAAGATGATTTAACAGGTTGTGATTTCTTAATATATAAAAAGGGTAATTGGGTTATCCTTGACTTCTGATGTACAGTCTTCACAAAATCTCATTGAGGTGAGCCAAGAAACTATGTGCAGAACAGACAAAGATTTATGTAGCAAAGTTACATCGGGAATGGCAGACTTGACACCCGCAAGGAGAACTTCATGGTCTTAGAAGTCAGCACAAGTTTTTAGCATTAAAAGATGCTGCATCCTCCCCCACATACTTCCTTTCTCTATACCTTACCATGGTGAAGGTCAAGACACAGCTGTGTTTATGTGAAAAGGAGCCAAAGCGGAATACAACTTTTAATACTTTAAGACATGTTTGGGGACATACTTTTACTCAGGACACTTACGTGCACAGGGCCTACACATTAGTCCATCAAGTAAGAAGTCCACTAAGCAGATTACAAATGTTTTCAAACCTGCTAAATACAAGCACGGTATCAATTATATAAATACAGAGACCGAAAAAAGTTGCCTTTATCGTAAATCAAGGCATGTAGGATAAAGGCGGTGTTGTAGGATTCTTGGGTTTTGTATTTTTGCTTTCAAAAACAAAAGAAACAAAGAAAGAAAGAAAAAGAGAGAAAGAGAAAGAAAGAGAGAAACAAAGAAACAAAAAGAAACAAACAAAGAAACAAAAAGAAACAAAGAAACAAAAAGAAACAAAGAAACAAACAAACAAAGAAAGAAAAAGAAACAAATAAACAAAGAAAGAAACAAAGAAAGAAAAAGAAAGAAAGAAAAAAAAAAAAAAAAGAGAAAGACAGACAGACATCCACCCACCCACTATGGCCCCTAGGAGTGTACCCTAGCCTGCTACCTCTGTCTGCGGGATTACAAGACACAAATTTCTCTTCATCGCAAGTCCTCACTGACCATCTCCTCACCTAGAGGCTCAGCTACAACTCCTACTTTTTCTGATTCATGAAGCTCCGCCTCTTGGCTACTACCCCACTGACCACTTCAGTGATAATTTCCCCTTCACTAGGACCCACTATGGCCCTCATAACATGCATGGTGGTAAATACACTGCCAACCTCTATATAAAACTTATCTGTTACCATGACTTTACCCAACACCTCACCAGCATCAGAGGATACATTCCCCTGTGCACAGTTCTCAAAAGCTCTGTCTACCAACAGATCCTTTGCAGCAATGTAAGGAGAGGTTTCCTTCACATCCCCTATAACAATCTATAAGGAAAACCAGTCAGCTTCTATCAGAGTTACAACAGGCGCTGGAGTCCAGGGCAGATGCATTTAAAAACAGGATATCAGTTATAGCAGCTTGGCTATCACCTTTATGGTTCTCCCACTCATACACCAAACTGGCTGTGTTCACATTAGGCAGCTCAGTCACCTTTTGAACCCAGTAGGTGCAGTGAACATCTGGCTGCTAATGGCACCCACCTGTAGGTGGCCACAAACCACAGGACATACCACCTCTGTGATACTGTTAGGCCTCGTTCACACAGCTTATTTTGCCGCGGATTGGCACCGTACTCCGCGCCGGATATGCGCTGCAGTACGGCGCCAATCCGTCGGAGTCATTACGGTAATCCACTGCTCTCATAGAGAACAGTGGATTCCGTCGCTCCTCCCCGCTCGGCGAATCCGTCACGGGGGGAGAAAGTGACATGCACATTATTTACGGCGCGTACGCGCCGTAAACAATGCATCGTCTATGGGGCCGGGGAGCAGCGCCCCCGCCGCGCTCCGGCCCCGCCCCCGTCCCGCCCCTTATTCACGCCGGATTTGTGAGCTCAATACGGCTCACAAATCCGTCGGGAATAAGCCGTGTGAACACGGCCTTATCCTCCATAGAGAAAATATATCAGCTTCCTCAGAACCAGGCACATCTTTACCATCTGAGGATTCAAGTACGCTCACCTGCCCCACACTAGCACCTGAGCAAATCCTCTTTTTCTGGGTCTAGCAGTTCACTTTTTCCATCACTACCGTCGATATTGCAGTAAAAGCTACTGGAAACACAGAAACCAACGGAGCAAGTGACCTCAGGTGGACTACAGGTCCCAATACAATAATGCTCTTCAGTCTCTGCAGTGCCACAGTCTGGATCTCCATCAACGAGCCACCTTTTGGGAATACAGTGACCAGGGCTGCACACAAAATGTGGCTCAGCACATGTTTCCTTTACACAAGTATTTTCTTCACTGCCTGCATCACCACCATACCGCCACACTGACCAACTACAGCGTCCACTCCACCGCTGAAACAGAGACTCTTCACAGAGTGTTTTTTCACCCATGGTTAATAACACACATCCATTTTTAATACCAGCCCCTCATACACAGCACAAGACTCAATTCAGGGTTTGCCTTTTTCCCTTTCAGGCCCACATTTTGAAATTTCCCATTGGAATATCAAACACCCTCTGGTACCAACAGATCAAACATAACGCGGCTATCCACCAGGACATTTTCTGCTTCTAAAAACCCCCTTAGCACTGCAATCACAACCTCGGGGACACATTTTGACTATCTGCTTTACACTGGGCTGTCCTTTCTTCAAAGCAGTTCACACTCTGCAAAAAGCCTGACTGCTCTCCTCTACGTTTCACCACCTCCAGCTGTTTTTCACACAGGGCAGACGGAGCAACTTTTAAACAGAAACCTCCCCTGCTCAGGCTGTGGAACCTGGTCATGGATCACAGGCATAGTATTTATAACACCTGAAGTAACATTGGGGTTACCATTTCCCACAGGCATCACAGCATGTAATACACAGAGTCCATCAGATTTTACTAGTCCATTTCTCAGTCCTGCCATTGCTCTCTGGACCCTTCTGGCTTGGCTGCATATCTTGACCTCAGTTTAGCCTAGAACAAACCACTGAAAGTATAACACGTAGGATAAAATATAACTTAATAGATAACTAATAACACCCAATCTATTCCTACTCTACATAAACCCTACAAAAAATTCCCAAAATTACTAAACCGCCTATCAAAAAATGGGGGGCCCCTCCCCAAAAAGGCACCCCCCAAAAGGGAACCTAGCTATCTCCCCTAACAGCTATACTAATGACAGATAACAAAAAAGAAGAAAAAAAATAAAGAAAAAAGTGCCCAAAACTGTGTTTAAACAAATATTTTCTTTCATTTTTTTTTTCTTTTTTGTTATTATCTGTCATTAGATAGCATTTAGGGCCAATAGTCTAGGTTCGGGTTGGGGGCGCCCCTTTTGGTTTGGTCCCCCTTTTTTAAAGGGCAGGTTTAGTAATTTTGGGGGAAATTTTTTTTGTGGGTTTTTACTAGAGTGGGAATAGACGGGGTTTTATTATTATTACTTTTAAAAGTTTTATTTTACCTGGTTTTTATTTTTCATGGTTTGTTCAAAATAATTTGTTCCCCAGGTTTTGATTAATCTTTAAACTTTGGGTTCTCTCTCCCCCATCTTTTAATTAAATTACAGTTTTTTTGTAGTTTTTCCCTCTCCGTTTATCCTAGCCAAGTCATCACATAGATCATGCACATGACTGACAATCCCACCCTGTTGTCACATAACTGATACCAGAAAACCGAAACGGGTTTTCACACGACAGGAACAGCCCTTTCCCCCTTTTGTTTTTGGCACTCTTGCTGAATGTCCATGTGCCGGGGGGGCTCCACCCACCTGATCTTCGGGGTTTGGGGGCTGAAAATCACTCGGGCCCTCCTGTTAGAGGACAATCCGGCATACATACATCTGTTTGGTGGCACCTCCAACACTCGTCCTCCTGCTGGACAGAAGCGGAAACGCTCTGCCATGGAGGCTGGTTGCCCACAGTATCAATGGTATCCATGCCTCTGGACGACTCTGGTTCACTGGGACTTGGAACCCTGGGCCCGGGGCAACAGACATCCTCTCCCACATTTTTCCCCGGCTCCCACACCACCAGGTCTTTACGCTTGGCAGCCGACTGGTCCATCTTTTCAAACTTTGGCTCTGCATCGCCAGACATCACAGCAGCTTGGACCCCATTGTCAATTGCTTTTATTGCCTCATGCTCTGCCTCAAACTGCATCTGAGCTTTTCGTTATTCTTTTGCTGCTTAGCAGTAGCCTGCATCAGCTGGGCGAGCAGCTTCTCCATGCCAAACTAAAAATTTTCAGGCAGCAGCAACAGTCCCTATGCTGGGGTGACTCCCTTTCCCAACTCAAAGTCTCTTAGGCTGCTGGCCCTTTAAACTAATCCCGCAGCACCAACGTTGTACCACATGTCATGCAGCGCTTCAATTGTGCCAAATCTTGCACCACTTTAACTGTGCCACACTTCTGTTTTCGCGCCAATTTTGCCCGAAACCCCACCAATGTAAAATGCTCACACTTTTTCCCTCGGGACAGTCTCAGGGGGCTTAGCCTGTGGATCCCAAAACATCACAATCTACACCAGGCTTCTCTTGACACTGGGCCCACCAGCTTTATTTTTTAGGGACAGTTCATTTTTAACCATATCACAAAAAACCCAAAACAAAACCCAGGCGTCGCCACTTTGAACATATTCCTCCTCTTACCTGGGTTGGGTCACCATCCAGAATTCACTTCACCAGTCTTCACTGGTTCAGGCTTCCTCAAGCCTGGGGGTAAAGCCTCTTCACAACCCTTTGTAACTCCAAACTGCAGTGACCCCCACCCCCAGAAAACAGGGTTTAATAAGCCCCGGGGCCTGCAAAAACCCTTTCCCAAATGGGAGTAGGGACCCACCCAACACATTCCCACCCTGATAGACCACCCAGAAAAGCCAAACAAAAAAACCGCTGCCCAAAGCTTACTGCAGCTAAAAACATATATGGCTGGGCCCCACCCCCACCAAGGCCAGGTAACCTTGGTGGCATGTTGCCTGCAGTTATCCCACTTTGCTCCATCCAACGGGAGAAACATGCGACTGCCGGAGGTCGCTCTACCACAGTATACCACAGCTCTACCACACTCTATATAAAGTCATACTTAACCTTCAAAATTACATTAAAATTTCCACCTTATGCTCCACTCAATTGTATAAGCATTTGTCGTATATAATAAACCTTATTCAGCCGTGAATTAGGAAAAAAATAAATTATATATATATAAAATTTCTGGGGCCCGATTATTGATTTTCCTATCTCTGCAAAAAAAAAAAAAAAAACACTATGTAGGGGTCCTGGTCACCTCTTGTTTGAAGCTGCTATATTTCAGGTAGAAACTGATAGCAAGAAAGCGACTATTACTGGTGACTGGAATAGGTGAACTCAGGGACAGAATTTATATATATTCTGTATATAATCTGTCCCTGAGTTCAACTATTCCAGTCGCCAGTAATAGTCACTTTCTTGCTATGAGTTTCTACCTGAAGTATAGTAGCTTTAAACAAGAGCTGACCAGGATCCCTACATAGAGATTTTCTTATCTCAGCAAGAAAACTAACTTGGGCTTAAAAAATTTCCTGATATATGGACAAGAAACAGGTCAAAAGTAATATGAAAAGGCAGGTCCTCTACAGCGGACTGCCTAGAGAGGAGCACGGTGCCAAAAACTTTAAATAATTGGCCTAACCTCCCTGACATGTTTCACCACAAACTGTCGTCATCAGGGGATAGAGGTTTGGAGGTATTTAGTGGTTATAATCCGGCTCCTGACTACTGATGCATTTTCTATGCTAAAAACTTAGAAATAATAAATATTCACTCACTTTTTTAATGTGTCACATAACACAATTAATGACACTTAAATAAGTGCATCAAGTAGCCCACTGGTGCCTGTTCCCGTTTCAGAAGCATTTTGACACATCTTGGTGTGTAAAAAAAATGCCTTGCGAACCCATCTAAGTACCCGTCCAACTTCTTTATAAGCTACCGTAGCCCTTGCAAATACTGTCTGGCTCCAGAAAAGTAATAACTACAATGACAAAAAGGTGACCATGAGAGAAGTCCATAGTCCATACGAAAAATAGGAATTGGAGTGCGTCTGACCAGACCAAAAACCACTGGTCTATATAAATCCAGAAGGAAGGAAGGATCCGGACAGCACTTGCAAAGTACTGCGGTTTACTCACCCGTGCAATGTTTTAGCTAAGAGCCGTCCCTGGATAGTCCTCACAAATAAATACAGCTAGAAGTGCCGTAAATGTGACATGTACACAGGCTGCACAGTACTCTAGCACGCCGCTCAGATGTATTAGGCTAGTAGTTTTTATTCCCTGAATGTTGATGATGATCCATTTCACTGACAGCAAACTAGCTAGTAAATAAGGGTTCAGCTTTATTTGCATGAAACGCTCTTAAAAGTACCAATAACCATAACAATGCTTCCCTAAATGAGAGGTCAGCCCTGTAAAAGACCCAGCCTGAAAGAAAAGAGGGCAGTGGAGGCCTCAGCTGTTCTTTCACACGATCCTGAAGTACGGTCAGGAGCAGAAATATGCATTCTAGAGGGACAGAATAAACTATCTGCGTGACTTCACTGTGTGGTATGTCAAACATCCACTAGAAAAGTGGCCCAGCCATGGACGAGGATCAGAGAGGACTTCAACATATTAAAGGGTTTCAGGATTTTCAAAGAACATCATTTCAATGTGATTTCTAACTACACAGACTAGGCCAGGAGGACCGTGCAGAATGTCCGATATGGGCAGAGACATAGCTTGAACCCCTGTCAGAGGGTACAGCCAGGCAGAACGCTCCTCAAGTAGATGCCACTGCAGGTGGCTACATACAGCAGTACCTATGTGCCAGCGAGGGCACATAGCAGGATCATGGAGGAGCTCTTGATTGAAGGTACTGGTGGTAATACTGTACGCACGTAGTAAGGAGGACAGTGGGCAGCTGGCTGTTGAGGGACTGCGGTGCTTTTGGGTATGTTCACATGATATACTGCAGCACATCCAGTACGCGCTGCAGTGCATCGTGTGTCTCAGGAGCTTGCGGGGAGGCAGCCCGCTGTCCCCATTGACATTCATTACTCGCGTCACGTATTCGCCGCAAATAATTGACAAGTCACTTATCTCCCCATGCATTCAATACGATCGTATTGTACGAGCGGGGAGAGGAGCCGTAATCTGCAAGTAATGTATGTCTATGGGGTCGGCGGGCTGTCAGCCCTCCCACCCGTGCCTCGGGAGTACGCGCTGATCAGCGCAAGTCCCAAATCACCTGGCGTATTGCGGCACGTACGGTACACGCCACAAGTACGGTGTGTGAACATACCCCAAGTTTTCCGCAATACATTTAATATATTGTAAAAACGTATTCAACACGCCGGTATCCTGTACACATGTCCAACATGAGAGAAAAAAAAAACAATACCACCCACAAAAACCCTGCGCTACACTAGAGTCCCGGAATCAATTAATATTGTAGGTTGAGGGACCACTGTACAAAACTACACATACTGGTTAGTGACAAGGCTAGGACTACATGGCAGTGGACCAAAAAAAAAAAAAATTCAATGAAAACCAAATCCTAAAAATGTTCATAAAACTGAGTTTTTTGTCCCCTACCTGTCAAAAGCTGCTGAAAAAACATCAGTTTTTTGGTGCTTTTTTTTTTTTTGCAGAGATGCACAGCTATGTATTTCTACAAAAAATGCACCAAAAAATGTCCAGCACTTTATATAGATTCCAATAGTAAATTTTCTGCCCTGCTCAGTCATTTTTGCAACGTTTCAAAAAAACGACCAGCAAATAAAATGAGCAGACAAAAAGACGGTCTGTGGAGACAACACTGTTTTTCTATACAAGTCTCTGGGATCTGCTTCCAGTCATTTTTTCAGCGTTTGTAGAAAACAAAAAAATGCTGGAAAAAAAAAAAAGGATGTTTTTCTGTGCAGTGCAGACATAGCCTAAAGGTTGATTGGTAGTGAATCAAGACTTCAGTAACCAAGGAATGCAAGTAAAAAATTTCTTCTGCAGTTTTACAGCACACCCGCACAAAGCAAATAAGTCAACAACATATCAATCATTAAACACAAAGGGTCACAAGAGTCCAACTAGCTAATTTTAACATGAGAGTTACATTAATCAAGAGAATCATATAAGAAAAAACTCCCCAGTCCGCTAGGTATCAACATAGCCATAAAGGCGTTGTCTCACTACATTGATTCATCTTATCTACACTGATTCATCTTACCTCAGTCCTGTTTTCTTGGTTTCATTTTGAATTCAGGGGCGTGTTTACTGGCTTCCACTAGGCTGCAGTAGAAGCCAGGTCTGTAGCTATAGCAACCAGTGCTGGCAGCCTATCAGGAGAGATCAAACAGGTCTGTAGCTACAGCGACCTGATGCATAAACCAACCGGTATTTGTCACTTGCCGTGTAGACGGCCCCTTAGGCTACTCTCTACATGATCATAAATGTATTGGGGGGCGGGGGGGGGCTAGAGGGAGGAAGCATGGAAAAAAAATTGTCTGAAGAAAGAACACTGTGGGGGGAATTTGCTACTACTTATAGGTTCTCTGCTGTAGAAAAATTACACATTTTTGAGCAAACGTTTTCAGCGCCCACATTTGCAACCTTTTTACACCAGTGGGTGTGGCTGAGCAAGAGGGGGCATGGCCTATTTCCTAAAATTTACTCCAGAAAGTGATGTAAAATTATAGTGATAAGCAACACCAACACATAGCTGGTAAACACTTTTATTGGTGGTGGATGGACAGCAACAGATTTAAAAATATTTAGTAAAGGGGTGTTCCCCCCATAGACTTTGATGGCATGTCAATAGAATATGCCACCAAAGTTTGATAGGTGCAGGTCCCACCTCTTGGACCTGCACCTATCTCAGAAAGGAGAGCCAGTCACACTTGCGCACAACTCTCCATTCTGTTCTATGGCACTTCCGAGTGCAGTCTAAACACACCGCGCTCACCTGTACTTGGAATTCCCATAGAACAGAATAGAGTTGTGCACAAGAGTGGCCAGCACTCCATTCTGAGCCAACACATTCAGAGGCTCATTCTCAAAATAGCTGTGGGTTCCAGAGGTAAACCTATTTGGCACTGATGGCATATCCTATCAATATGCCATCAAAGTCTATGGTGGGAACACCACTTGAAATATTTGTGTTGCCCCTTACTGAAGTGGTGTGCAAAAAGTTGATAAGTTTTATATTTAATTATAGCCTTTCATCAAACATTTTTGATGCTTCTAATTAACATGTAATAACAAGGCAAAACTCTAGACATATCTTATTCCTTCTAGTAAAATATCTCGTCTGTAGGTGTGTCCCCCAAATGCATAACACAAGATAATCAATGTAAAATATGCCAGACAAGTGCATGGCACTAGAGCCCCTGCCCCATTCTCTGCATGCTTCACATGGACCACATCAGATGTGTAACAGTTGTTACAGTGCACGATCAATTACACACAAAAAGCACCACCCAAAAAATGTTTTCCAACAAAAGAATAGTGTAAAATAAAATAAAAAGTATATGTATTCAGGCTGGGACTGGCCCAAAAGGAAACAGGGAAAAACCCCAGTGGGACCCAGAGCATGGCAGACCTGGAATTTATTTCCAACTGCATATATATCCTTGGGAGAGGTAGAAAGAGAGAAAGATGCGAAAAGCAAGAGGCAGAATATAGGAGGCATGTACAGTAGATGTAGCGTGTGCCCCAGAATCAGCTCCACTGGTGGGCACCAGAATCAACTCCACGGGTGGGCCCTAAGCACCCCAGTCTGACACTGTATGTATTCACTGGAAATATAACATAAGGCTAAAACAAGAATTATCAGCAAGTCATGCACAGCCAAGTGCAAAGATCCTGTATGTCTACAACCCCTTTAAGGGGTTTTCTCACTACAATGATTGGCAAGAGCAAATATAATACCAAATAATAATATATATTATATATATACAAAAAATATATAATATAATATATATATATATATATAATATATATACACACAATATATACACACACACACACACACCTTCAGAATTTTGTAATATAATCAAATGAACTCAGTACATAGTGACTAACAAACATAAGATCTGTAGGAGCCAGAGCCCTTTCTGATTTTTTTATTCCTAACTTTTTATTCAATAATTACAGGTAGTCAGTATTCAGAAGGGTTTAATTAAAGTCTAATCAAGCTGCCACGTGACATATGGTGTGCAAGGGTCATCTTTTACTGCCGAATGATATTGATTGCTAATTGATTTTAAGTTGGACTAAAGTCCCTGCAATGTCTGCTGTTAGATACCAGTTGGTAGACAAAAAAGGGGAGCATTAGGCCATGTTCACACGGCTTATTTGGGCGCGGATTGGAGCCGTACTGCGCGCCGTATTTGCGCTGTAGTACGGCTCCAATCCGTCCCAGGCATTACGGTAATCCACAGTTCTCATAGAGAACTATGATTTCCGTCTCCTCTCCCTGCTCGGTGAATCCGCCGAGCGGGGAGAAAGTGACATGTGAATTATTTATGCCGCGCACGCGCCGTAGATAAGGATAGTCTATGGGGCTGGCGAGAAATCCGTCCCCGCAATTACGCCGGCAATAAGCCATGTGAACCGGGCCTTACCCGTCTTATTTCCTGTTTTGTTAAATATAGGTCAATAAATAATTGCCATTTCGCTAAAAGTTTTCGAGAGTGAAGGTTTTTCATGCGTGCCATCTCAAACCTTTCCATGTGCATCTAATGCTTGACCTGATCTATCCCCTAGCCAGATTCTTTAGGAAATGCCTTCCATCATGCAGGAGGGTAAGAAAAAAAAAGGATTAAAGGGAATCTGTCGCCAATTTTATTTTTACTCATTAAATCAAGCCCCTGATCCATATTCTTTTCCTCTCGGTCATTTTTATTTCCTGATTGTAGATTTCTCTATTCGGCCGTCTATATATGATTGTGGGGAAGCCATTCTTGCTTGCACTGCTTAAACATCAGACAGAGAGATACTTTACAGCAGCTTCATGCACATAGGAGCCTTAAGACTGATTCTGTCCCATAGACGTCTATAGGATAGTTTTCACTGTGAAGGGAGGGGAGAGGTGGAGCTGTGACATCTCCTCTGGTAAAATACTGAAAGTTATATGTAAAATTAAAAAAAAAAAAAAAAAAACAACAACCAAAAATTCCTAAAAAATGTGTTTAACATAAAAACGTGAGTTAAACAATAAGTCATTTTAGAGGACACATTCCATTTAAGCAAATTAAAACACAACAAGCTTGATCCTCCTTTCTCTCCCCAACAACTTCTATTCGGGAAGCCTCAGGCATAGATGATTGGCTAATCCCAACAAAATTGTTTAGTTGGGCTGATGACAGTTACCCAATGTATATAGATCTCTTAACGGCTGCAAAGAGACACCGGCAAATCACTATGTTTACACAAACACTTAGTGTATACTCTGAACCAGAGAGAGAACATCTGATTGCTCCCAGGTTATGCACTATTATTAGACTGCTGCATAACAGGTCTTTGCTTTTGAGGAGATATCTTTCTTCTTGTGGAGAGCACTAGGTTGACATAGGGAGTCTTCTAGGCTATGCAATGCTCTCTGGGAAAAAGGATATGTAAATAAGCTCTGCTCCAATAGGAAGTAGGTTTTCAGCACTTGTTTTTGGAAGCAGCTTCCTTCTAAATCAATGTGCCTTCACATTCTGAAAGGTAGGTCTGAATAGACCACAGAGAAATATAGCGTTAGTGTAACGTAGTGTAGGACCCACCTGCATTGAGGTCTCGTTGAAGTCAAAGGTGGGCTTAAGCAATTTTGCGCAAAAGTGTGAACTAAGAACCTCATAAAACTTTCGTGTTTTTTTTTTTTTTTTTAAAGCAGGAATGTTTTTTTCAACTTTTTAAAAATTTTTTGGTTGCTGCAAAATTTTAAATTGATTTAGATTACAGCCACAAAAGCGCACCCCTGTTTAAAATTTTTTTGGGGGGTGCGGGCCCCCAAATATTGTTTTTTAAATTTTCCCAAAAACCAAATTCCCACAACATTAAAATACTTTAAAAAGGAAAAAAAGGATTGAAAAAAAGCCAGAAAGTCGTCACCTCTAAACACCTTTTTGGGGGTTTTTGCCCCTCAAAAAGCAAACAGCGGGGGTTTTCTGGCTGGCTGGGGGGGGCAGACATTTGAAAAGGGCCTCTACAAGGGAAACCGGGGTTTTTTTAAAATTGTGGAGAGCACCACGTTGGTGTAGTAGAGCAAACAATGCTCCAGGGTTTAAAAGGGGTATGAAAAAGACCCTTCTCCTGTGGTCTTCCAAAATTACCTAAGAGACTTGTTGATCTTTGGCAGATCACATAAACGTTCCAACTTCTTACTGACATTTTGTGACCTTCTTGTCCCTCCTAGACTTCCTAAAAAGTGAGCTTAGGGGACCTAAGTGGAGTTAGGTTTAGAACACTGTAGCACAAAACCCCCCAAAAATGTAATATTGCACAAATTATCCCCAAAAGCGAAACAAAAAGCCAAAACAAGAAAAGGTTTTCTGAAGGCCGCACAAAGTTTGGGGTAGTCACCCGAAAATTTATAAAAAAAAAGCAAGTTCCCCAAAAGCCTTAAAAAAAGAAAACAACAAAAAAAAAAAGGGTACCAAAAAGGCCTGAACCCCGCCTTTAACCCGTCCACGCAGACAATTTTGGAGAAAAAAATGCCGGTAAAAGCCCCTAAAAGGATGTCCCCAAAATTGGGGGAAATGCTCTCCACGAGAAAGATTTGCAGAAACCCGCACTAGATACGCCCACCAGCACGTTTCTCAAACCAAAACAAGTTAAAAGGGTTTTACACCAGATTTGGCTTTTTTGTTTTAAAAAAGCATTGGAAAAGGAACCCATAGTTAAAAACAGACAAATTTAAATGAAGCAAATGGGGAAATCTTCCCCGGGTTTTTAACCGATTCGTTGTAGGGTCCATCCAAATAATGTATATTTTTGTTAACCCCCTTTGCATCCCTTTTTTTTAAAAATTTAAAAAATTTAAACTTTTTTTTTTCTTTTTTAAAAGGGCGGAAAAAATTTTTTTTTTGCAAAGGCCAGAAAGAATTTCCGGATCTGTTTTAAAGGGGTTTTGGGGCCCCGATGTAAAGTTGCGTGGGGGTCCTCCCCAAAAAGGGTATTTTTAACACTTTTTTAAACCAAAGGAAACACAAAAAAAATGACCTGTGGGGAAAACACAAACATTGCTCAATCCCCCCTTGTTCCTGAAAGTTTTTCAATTTGACAAAAACCAAGGAGCTACTGGCCGAAAATTTTTTGTTTTTGCACTTTTTAAACTGATGCGGGAAAAAAAAAAAAAGAATGAGCCCTTTTAAGGGGGCGGGGGAAAAGTGCAGGAAAAGTCCCCATCCTTGTATAGAGAATCCACCGTTGTAAGTATATTTTAAAAATTAACTTTTGGACGCTCCCTTTTTTCCCACTCCTTCTCACCCCCCCCCTCTCCCCCTCCCCTGCAAACCTTCATGACCCACATGATTTGAGGGTTTTAAAATCTCCCCTGACTGAAAGGAGGGAAGGAACCACTTCAGTGGGAAAAACCCCTTAAAGGGTTTGTCCACATCTGCCCTGAAACCTCCGTCACAGAGGTTCAAATAGAAACAAATGGATCTGTCTGAAAAACAGACACCCCCCGGCACCCGACAGACCCCTACTTTATTACAATTTGGTTTTTTTTGGGTTTTTTGTCCCAAAAGGGGCTGTTTTATAGACAAAAAAAAAAAACCCCAGCTGCTGTACAAAAATTTTTTTCCCTCCCTTCCCCCAAGGAAAATTTTTAAACGATCCTCCCCACGCATAGGGGAACAAAAAACCCTTTCGTGAAATGAAAAATACTCAATGTATGAAATCATTTCAGCGCTTGCTTCTAAACTGTCAGCCAAACACCAGACTCTGACTCCTGGTATCCAGGGAATGTGTGTGATTCCAGTGTAGGATGCAGTCACGCCAATAAGATGGAAGGCAGGCATCCCACTAGAGTACGTCTGTTCCTCTGTGTAAGTAGAAGATGCACATTCTTCAAGGGTTTGTGTGAACACATGGTAAATAGCAGCATTGATACACATAGCATTAGAAGCAATCCAGATTTAAAGGGAATGTACCACCAATATTTTTTTTATTAATTAAATCCAGATAATGATAATTTGATCCTTTTTAGTCATTTTTGATTTTCCGATTCTAGATTTTTTAAATTTGGTTTTAGTATATGATTGCAGAGACCGCCATCTTGCCTAAGCTGCTTTTAACAGCATTTAGAGACATATTTTATAGCAGCTACAGAAGAAACCAGAAGTTTATATACACTATATAAAAAGACACATATGCATGTTTTTCTCACTATCTGACAGAAATCAGAATAAATCTTACCCGTTTTAGGTCAATTGGGAAACCCAAAAAATTATTTATATTTGCCAAATGCCAGAATAATGAGAGAGAGAGAGAATTTTTTTAAGGCATTTGTATTACTTTCTGCAAAGTAATGTTGAGTTAAAAACAAACCTGTGGATTTATTTCACATCAGAAACATACTGCTTCATTATGTAACATCATGGGAAAGTCTAAAAAAAAAAAAAATCAGCCAAGATATCAGGAAGAGAATTGTGGACTTGCACAAGTCTGGTTCATCCTTGGGTGCAATTTCTAGATACTTGAAGGTGTCTCGTTTATCTGTACAAACAATTACACGCAAGTACAATTAAGATGGGAATGTCCAGCCATCATACCACTCAGGATGGAGATGGGTTCTGTTTATCAGAGATGAACATGCTTTGGTCTGACATGTGCATATCAACCAAACAACAAAAGCAAAAGACCTTGTGAAGATATCGGCGGAAGCTGGTAAAATTGTGTCATTATCCTACAGAAACAAGTACTATATCAACATGGGCTGAAAGGCCACTCTGCCAGGAAGAAGCCATTACTCCAAAAGAAACATAGAAAAGCCAGATTAATGTTTGCAAATGCATACAGGAACAAAGACCTAAGTTTGTGGAGACATGTCCTATGGCCTAACAAAACTAAAATGTAACTGTTTGCCATAATGACCATCGTTACATTTGGAAGAAAAAGGGATAAGCTTGGAAGCCTAAGAACACCATCCCAACTGTGAAATACGGAGGTGTCAGCATCATGTTGTGGTGTTTTGCTGCAGGAGGTACTGGAGCACTTCATAAGATAGATGGCATCGTGAGGAAGAAGATTATGTGGCAATACTCAAGCAACATCTCAAGACATCAGCCAGGAAGTTAAAGCTTGGGCAGAAATGGGTTTTCCAAATGAACAATTACCTGAAGCATACTGCCAAAGAGGCTTAAGGATAACCAAGCCAATGTTTTGGAGTGGCCATCACAAAGCCCTAATCTCAATACTATTGAAAACTTATGGGCAAAGCTGAAAAGGCAGGTGTAAGCAAGGCGACCTACAAACATGGGTCAGTTACACCAGTTCTGTCAGGAGGGAATGGGCCAACATTCCTACCAACTATTGTGAGAAGCTTGTGGAAGGATATCAAAAACATTTGACCCAAGTCATACAGTTTAAGGACAATGCTACCAAATAATAATGAAATGTATGCAGAAAGTAATAAAAATACCTTAAAAAAAAAAATCTCATTCTGGCATTCAGCAAATCTAAAAAAAATTGGCACTACTGGTTCTGAGATAATTATCCCAAAGAGCAATGTTACTAGAGAAGAATACCACCATATGTATAGCATGCAATGGTGTATGCCACAAATTGATTCTCTTAGATTTCCTATGATAGCAATCATATCACTGCTCTGTAATAGCCCATGTACAGCTCTAATACCTCTAGATAAAAGCTTAATTTTCTGTAAAGATTTGCCCCTTTCAAGTCTGACAGGCACAGACTGTTTACACCTAAATAATTCCTACATGTGTCCACCCTTACCTCTTCTTGAATGTTAAGATTTCCATTTCCTCATGATACAAATTCAATATATTCTAGCACATATAGCCAAAACAACTCCTGGCAGAATCACAATCATGTTTTCTGGGGTTTTTTCCACCCAAAAAAAGCTGGTCATCTTGAACCACATTTTAGAATGTGTGGAGTCACATGGAAAGGTAAAAAGCACAGATTTGTATAAGGACCCTTATGTAACTGAATGCAGATTCTGATCTTCATCTAGTAAATTTTCCCAAGAATTATGCCTGCAGAAGATATGCTCAGGAAGTGAATATATTTCGTAGGTCATGTGTCTATAGCAGCAGTCCTCTGCCCTGCTGAACTTGCATGCTGGAGTTTCCTAGAGCTGAACAAGCAGAACCTCTCCAGGCATAAACTCTCAGCTGCCTGCCCTCTCAGCCAGACAGCTCATGCATGGGTGTTTGTTCAGTGAATTAGTAACCCTAACTCATTTTATTTTCCCAGAAGTAACCTAAAGTTCATAGCACATACAAAAGTAGCACTGGGGTGCTTAGTAATGATGCATGGTCGTCATGCTAACATCCATTGTGGTGCATAAATAAAAAAAGAACTGCAGACAAACCTACATGCTAATAGGTTTTTGTGAAGCCCTTCCTGCTACCTCAGTTAGGACTTGTCCCCACAGCATGGTTTATTGGTCGGTTTTTTAGACAGTCTGAAAACCGACATGCAAGTCTCCCCCATAGACTTCAATTAAAAATCCGTTCAGCAGTCACCACTGAACGGATTTTCTGCCGGATGGCTTTTCACACCGCCAGCGGTTCCAAAAAAACTTATAACATGTTCATTCTTCTGCTCAGTTTCCAGACAGAAAATGAACACTGAAGTTAATAGGAGCCGAGCAAAAAGTGGGTGAACGTTTTTTTTCAGTTTTGGGGGGGGGACTGCATTTGCACTCCATACAATTTTCTGCTTGAAAAAAAAACATCCAAAAACCTGGACAAAATCAGTGACAAAAAAAAGTTAAAAAAACCCAGAAACTACCAAAATAACCTACCGGTTTTTGTGTCCAGAAAAACGGTTGGGATGGACAGGTCTGCTGAGGTCAAAACCGAGTAGAATTTGTGCTTTGCTGTGTGCACGCACCCCAAGGTTATGTTCACACGGCTTATTTTGCCACGTATTGCGCTTTATACGCTGCGAAATGCGCGCCACAATTACAGTAATCCATAGTTCTCATAGAGAGCTATGGATTACGCGTCGTCTCTCCAGGCGTACAATACAATCGTATTGTACATGTGGGGAGAGAATTGACATGTCAATTTTTTGCCGCTGACAATGCATGTCAAAAGGGCCAGCTGGGTGCCGCCCCTTGTGCTTTGGAATTACGCACTGATCAGCGTGTGGTTCCAAAACACATGGCGTAATAGACCGTGTGAAGATACCCTAAGGGCATGTCCCTACGGCAAGGGTTATCGGCCGGTTTTTCAGGCGGTTTTCGGTTTTGCAGACCGCCTAAAAAACCGGCCAAAAATGAACACAATGGTGCTCTATGGAAAACCTGTACAGCAGTCCCCACGACACGGGTTTTCCCGTCCGCAAAACGTTCTACATGCACAATCTTCCCTCCGGTTATCGGACAGAATCTGTGCATGTGAATGTAAAGGGGGAGGGCTTTTCTCCGCTCATCGCAGAGAAAAGCCGCCACACCCCCCTCGCGGCTGTGTGGGGACGGCCGCAAAACAGGACAGATACCGGTCAGATAAACTGACCGGTATTTGTCCATTGCCGTGAGGACGCAGCAAATGGTGTCCTAGTGTTTAATGCAGAAACTATACATGTTTGCTAAATACCACTCTTTAAAATATAGACAAGAAATCAAAGCTATTGCACCTGCCTCTTCTATTACCCGATCAATAATAGTTAATGTGTGGTGTCCATGTGCCTGTTACACCTATTCACATTTTTGTAAGTACCATTCAAATTAGAACTGTCCAAATGGTAGCCATCTCCTGCACATGCAAGGAAAAAAAAAAAAAAAAGAGAATTGGATAGTACAAATTTTACTCCAAAGTCTGCTGTTGAGGAGCCTTGGAGGCCATCATACACATTATCTAAGGTACATACAGATTAATGAATTGTGGCTACATATGCAAGTTCCAAACTCTAGGGAGCCATAAGACAACACCCATACAAAAGTATGGTTTCATACTGTACCTCTACTCACAGTCTTTTCTAGTAGGCGGCTATGGGCAACTCAACCTTCTACAGCATGGTCAGAGAAACAAGCCTCACTCTTGACCATCTGAAAACTTCCCTACTTTGCACAAACCATCTCCGGGATGACAATACTGAGAAGGCAAGCCGTTCTGTGCGTCAGGGCTGGGGAAACTTTTGCTGTATGTGGGGTTGCAAGAATAAGGTTTTTGTATGCTCCTAAGAATACCATAGCAAGTAGTTTACAATGTCTCTATTCAAGGCGACTTATCTGCACACTAGATTCATGCATATGACTAGAGGTCTATCTTTTTGGCTGTCTGCGAGGGGTCCATGCATTTAGTGGCCAAAATGAACGAGTGCATGGCTCGAGCAGCAACGATTGCCCTCTGGTAGCAACCAGTATATAGGACTCTCTATTTCTATTTTGGATGATATTAGTATTTCCTCATTATTAACATACTGTATATCCCTCAGTATACAATGTATGTGATATGCCAACCTTGTATACTGAAGGGAAGACAGCACCCAATTATAGTACAAAGTTAATGGTTAGTAACACCTTGTGTTTGGTATGGGCGCTACATAGATTACCTCCTGATGGCTGGTTGGGGAGAGGGAGGAGGAGTGCTGGTGGTGTCCATACCAAACTTGATATCTTATTTTAACTCAAACAACTTCAATTTATTTTTTACCTCCTCATGCTATTCACACTGTGAACCATTTTTGATGATTGAGGTTAATGGTAAAGTTCAGACTACCCAATACAGAAAACCCTCTTCAGGCAATACCATCCCGAGAGCCAATAGCTGCCGTCTCCGACACACCACACATTCAATCCCAGTTGGTGAATATATTAGGGCAACGCGTGCTTGTACTACACAGGAATAATATAATAAAGAGAGGGTTAGCAAATAAGAGGCTGTTACCCAGAGGCTCCCAAACTGGTTACTAAAAAAGGCAGAGCGAAAAATTGAAGGTACAAGCCAGGCTACACTGTTAGAACAGCAGAAAACCCTAAAAATATAGATGCAGATAGCCAAAAAGTGTTTTTTTCCCACCCACTATGTTTAGTAGAGATTTCCACACAATTAAAACTATCCTGTATAAAAACTTACCAATTCTTTGGCAGGATGAGAAATTTTTGGTGATGTGCAATGCGTGGCAACAAGAAATAGAACCTTAGGTGATATTTTGTCCCCAAGTAATTTTTCTACTACAGGCAATGATAAACGTATCTATCACAAAGCGGGTTCTTTAAATGCAGTGGTCCAAGGTGCAATATTGCTGCTAGAATTGGACTTACTAGAGTAAGTCATTTTCCCTTTATGCCACAAACATATTACACCCCAAGAGGAGTGTGACCTGGCTCAAAAAAAACAATTATCTTTGTATTGTGGGGGGGTTTTCCCACACGTCATTTTAAATGCCATTTACTGCCCATTGCTCGATTGTAATCTATTTAATTAAAACGTGGGTTTTTTTCCCGGAAGTTTTTAAAATAAGACACCCCAGAAAGTAAGACATAGCAGAGATTTTGTTGAATTCCCTAATATAAGGCACCCCCGAAAATAAGACATAAGCAGAAATCATTAGAGGGTTGAAAGACCTGTGAAGGGGGTCCATGTGACTGATGTCACCAAAAGGTCCCGAACATCCAAAAGGAGAGTAGACAGAAAGTACATGTAAGTAACAGAGGGAAGAAGAACAGAGCAATGATACAGCACACACATCTCACAGGATGGCTGATGGGGCATGCTGAGACTTCTAGTTCCACAAGTCCCAGCCCTGTCACATTTGCAATCCTTTGAGATAAGTCACTGCAGCTCCATAAAATATCTTTATATATCTATCTATATCTATTTATCTCTACTTTAGTATATATATATATGATATAATTTTATATATATATATATATATATATATATATATATATATATATTATATTACACACTAATGTATAAAATCACACAACCACCACACACTAGTATAGTATGCTATAATTTACTGTCTTATTTTCGGGGAAACAGGGTATATAGGGTGCACAATAATAAAGTTGAAAACCAGAATTGCGGAGCATGCGAGTGGCAAACGGTAAAAAAACACAGCAACACTTCAGGCGCCACCAAGCACCTTGTGGAAATACATGGGGGAAGCTTACATACTTTCTGCTTTTTTGGCATGGGAAGGGTTAAGTCACCGATGAGAGGAGGAGATTGGAGCTATGCGGTCAGACATAGGGAATGATACTGGATCCTAGAGATAAGCAGAAAGCTAGTTATATAGTGCCTTGCAAAAGTATTCGGCCCTCTTGAACTTTTCAACCTTTTGCCACATTTAAGGCTTCAAACAAAGATATAAAATTTAAATTTCTTTGTATAGAATCAACAACAAGTGGGACACAACTGTGAAGTGGAATTCAATTTATTGGATATTTTAAAAACTTTTGTAAAAAGTAAAAAACTTAAAAGTGGGGCGTGCAATATTATTCGGCCCCTTTACTTTCAGTGCAGCAAACTCACTCCAGAAGTTCAGTGAGGATCTCTGAATGATCCAATGTTGTCCTAAATGGATGATAAGTATAACCCACCTGTGTGTAATGAAGTCTCCGTATAAATGCACGTGCTCTATGATAGTCTCAGGGTTCTTTTTAAAGCGCATAGAGCATCATGAAGACCAAGGAACACACGGAGGCCGAAAACTTTCGCAAGGCATAGTACTATCTCACCTGAAAGTGGCCGGTACCGATATAAGCCCTGCAGATCCGTATAATTAACAAAAGGTTTATTTTGAAGTAACAAGTTTCGTGTGGATACACTTCATCAGACTTCATGTCAGTGAATCAAATAGAGGCAGTATGAATAGAACAAACAACCACCAAATTGGTTTCACATGTATGTTAATGGTAAACAAAGAGGAAAAAAAGGTGTATAAAAGGCAGACAGAGAGAGAAAAAAATAAAAATAAGGGGAGAGCCAGCAGCAGCGATCCATACTTCATACCAGCTTTGGACCGGCAATTTGCAACAGAGTTGTGCCTCCTTTCTCAAGCACAACATTACCAGGTGAGCAGTTATATACTCACCACATTTTATTTAATCGTTTACAGCGGGGGTGTCAAACTGCGGCCCTCCAGCTGTTGGGAAACTACAACTCCCATCATGCCCACTGTTATAGATTATACAAATGCATGATTGCAGTTGAAGTTTCCCAACAGCTGGAGAGCCGCAGTTTGACACCCCTGATTTACAGTATCACACGAGGGTGCGCTCTTTGTGCCGTTTGTTCTTTCCTTATTTTGCGGATCCTAGAGATGGACACTCATATCCCTAGATGTCTTTTTATTAACAGTACCATCTATATATATTTTCTATAAGTGTCACATATTATTATGATGTGCTTTATTCATTATATAGGTTTATAGAATATTGTAAACCGATTACATTTCTACCTTTTAATATATCTGGTCTTATCACCGCCTCCTCCCCTGAAAGCAGCTTGATCATTTGGCGCTGGATCCTGTGCCTTGTTTTTAAGCCAAATAGTCTCCAAAAAATGGGAATCTCACAAGAGAACAGAGAGCGACTTCTGATCATTACATTTACTATTTTTGCCATAGGCAAACTTAAATTCTATCAGTTCTCTAGCTATAAAACAAAAACGTTATTTTATGTATAATTAACCTCTATACACACTATTTAAAAACCTGATTTCTAACCTCACTTTTAAAAGCTTTTTACTTCTAAAGGAAGGGAAAGCCCCTTTTTTCATTATCAATCTGGGGGAAAACCGACCTCCCAACAGGAAAGTTATATATACAGAAATTTACTAACCCCGTGAGGGTCCCAACCCTTCCATTTGGGCATCGCCCAAAACAAGGGGACCAGGAAAAAAGGCCCCTTTTGACACCCCTGCACGGGGGCATTTCCCTTCAAAAGGGAAAAAGGGTTAAATGGTGAGGTTAAAATCGGGTTTTTAAAAGGTTTGTGTGGGGTTTAAAGAGTTAGATTAATAAAAGTTACGTTTTGTTTTTATAGTAGAAAAATGAAAATTTTAATTTTTCCCGGCAAAATAGTAAATATTGTTTTTAAGCCAGCACAACACAGGTGTGTGTTAGCTGTGATCAAGAATCCTTTTCAATAAAGGAGAAGGATATTAAGGATTCCCGGATTCTTATTCTTTTGTTATTCAACACCTTGTTGGGAAAAACTCGATCAAAAAAACCACAAACACAGTGCTAGGAAAGCTGGAGAAAAAAGAAAAACCCAAAAAACATGACGAAGGGGATAGTGAATTGAAAATTTCTCATAAACAACCCTACAGGAACTTCTAGAATCAATTAAAGAAGTATATTGTGACAAAAATAGCACAGGTCTAACTAAGACTCGACTTTATATAACAATGACCTCCTTTAAAAAGCCGAAAAATGTGGGCTTGATTTACAAAAAAGATGAAAGAGCGCTTCACCTAAAAACTTAATAAAAATCACCACTTAATAGAATGCCCTGTACTGTAATCAGTGAAAATGTTAATACAAGACTGCAGCCGCCAAACAGCATTCTGTGGATTTTTGGAAAGCACAGCAAACAAAAAGCTTGTGTAAAAGGGAAACCTTCTTTCCTTTTCACCGGGCCACTCTACCTAAGGTTGGATTGCTTTTGCCCTCTAATTTCCTAAAAGTTTTTTAAGGGGGTGTTTTTTCGGGGCAAATAGTGTTTTAAAAAAAGTTCTACTACACCCCAAAGTTGGGGCATGGTGAAAAAAGAGTGTTTTTAAAATAAGAATAGGTTGCCCTCAAATCTGATAGGTGGGGTTACCTTTGGGCCCGCAACCATCTCGGGAACAGATCCCTACGGGCATGTCCCCACAGCAAGGGTTTTTGGTCGGTTTTTCAGACCGTTTGCGGTTTTAGGCAATGCTACAGGGTTATAATAACCCCCTAATCACAGAGCTCCTTTCTCCCTCAATCAATAACCCCATAATCGAGTCGTCCTCTCCTCTATCATATAAACCCTATATATCACGGCTCAGCTTCTCTCCTCAATCAAAACCCTATATAAGGCCGTCCCCTCCTCATCATATAAACCCTAAATCACGAGCTCAGCTTCTCTCCTCAATATATAACCCCAATATACAGAGCTCGCTTCTCCCTCTATCAATAACCCCCTATATCACAGGTCAGCTTCTTCCTCTATCTATAACCTTAAAATACGGGGCTCAGCTTCTCTCCCTCAATCTATAACCCCAATATCAGGTCGTTTTCTCCCCTTTTAATAACCCTTTTCATCACAGAGTCGTTCTCTCCCCCAATAATTTTAAACCCCTTTTATCCAGAGCCAGCTTTTTTCCTCTATCATATAAACCCTTTATCACAGAGTCGCTTCTTCCTCATATAAACCCATACATCACAGGCTCGTTCCTCCCAATATATAACCCATATATCAGAGCTCAGCTCCCCTCCTCTATCATAAAACCCTGTAATCACAGAGCTCAGTTTCCCTTTCCCTAAAACATATAACCCTATAATACGAGCCAGCCTCTCCCTCAATCATAAACCCCAGGGAGAACCTTGGTGAGGGCATCATGCAAATTTTTGATTATGGTTTATTTGTTAATTATAGGGTAAAAAGGGGGGGCCCTTTTGTATTGTATTACCCTGATGAAAGGCGCGAAGGGTCGTGGGAAGCGTAGAGAGATTTTTATGAGGGGTTTTTTTTTTTTTTTTATGTTTTTAAAGTTCTTTTAAAAAAAGTTTTTTTTTTAAAATAAATTTTACCCTTGGCCAATAAGGCTTTTTTTGCATCTCGTTCGGAAACGAAAGGGATAAATTGAATTGATAACGCGGGAGATCCCAAAACCAGGTTAACCCCTTTTGGATGGATAAAAACCCTGTATTCCAGAGCTCAGCTTTTTCTCCCCTTTTCATTAACCAACAATCACAGAGCTCACTTCTTCCCCCAAAACAATAACCCCATATATCAGACTCACTTTCTCCTTTCATATAACCCATAATCCGAGCTCATTTTTCCCTCTACAATAACCCTAAAATTTACAGATTAGCTTCTCTCCTCCAATTAACCCTATATACAAAAGCTTATTTGGGGCGGATTTTTCCTATTTCGTTTAATTACGGCTAAAAATGCACCCCAGTCCTTTTCGGGAATTTTCCCCATTCCAGATAAAATATGGGTTCCCTCCCTCCCCATCGGTATTTCGTGAGTGGGGAGAAAGTGACACGTCAATTATCACAGCGTGATACGCGCCGTGGATAATGAATGTCTACGGGGCCGGCTAGCTGTCAGGTTGATAAATCTGGGGCAGATTAGAACAGTCAAGTCCAACTTTACACCTTTAAGTTGTCTTACTTTATGGCACTAACTGTGCCAAAGTTTTAGTGCACAGCACTGCATTTTAAACCACTAACCTTCAACTAAAGCCACACCCTTTTTAACAAAGCCACCCGCCCTTTGTCAGACAAGGCACTAGAGTGTCTAGAAATTGTTTAAAATACATCACGAATGTATAGCATGTTCAATATAATTGGTTCAAATTGTGCCAGAATTCTGGCACAGCTGCCTGGATAAATGTGCCTAAGTGTGTCTCCAACATGGCTGCCCCAAAGAAAATGTTTAAAGTGAACCTGTCTGGTAATTTATGCTACCCTGAGAGTAGGATTTGATAGAGAAGAGAAGCTAAGCTCTGTGATATATAGGGTTGGATAATAGAGGGCGAGAAGAGGAGTTCTGTGATATACAGGGTTATATGATAGAGGGAGAGAAGCTGAGCTCTGTGATATATAGGGTTGGATAATAGAGGGAGAGAAGCTGCTCGTGTTTTAAAGGGTTTTTAATTGATTTAACAGGGATTTTTCTGACTAAAAAGCAGAATAAATCTTGACACCTCTTAGGAAAAACCATTAAATCCCTACTCATTCTGCCTACAATGATTGACAGTTTGCTCTATACACACACTAATACAGGGAAAGCGGTCACTGTATGTGGGCACAAATCAGGAATCTTCTCACTGCTCTCCTAGAAGTCTTGTCAGGATGACAAATAATGTTTTTTGCAGCAGTTTCCCCTGAAATAATGACAAAAATGCTATAGTTTTGCCACAGTTATGCAAAACCATGGCCCATAACCGTCATCTGATCTTCTGACCACACAAACTCAGCCTTACAAAGGGCAATTACTGGGAACAAGTGTTCCTATGGATGCTCATTTGCCCGCTCATCAGTCCATGTAGAAAGCCCTAAGCATCTGCTGGAAATGAAAAGCTTTATGAAGGTTTCTATATTCTATTTGGGGAAGATTAAACAACAGGACTCTTATTAGATGTAAATGTGACTAAGAGGTTTCTCTAAATGGCCTGCAGGGTTTTGAGCAGACACCTTTAGGCTGGGTTCACACGGTGTTTTTGATTGTTTATTTTGCAGCAGTATCTGTAAGCCAGGAAGAAGGCCAAAAACACACGAGAGGTACAAGCCTTTCCATTATACTCTCTGTAGGTTTCATTCCTGGTGTTGGCTTATAAATACTGCAGCAAAATAAACATCAAAAAACACGGTGTGAACCCAGCCTTAGGGCATGTTCACACAGCTGATCCTTAAAGGGGTTGTCTCGCAACAAAGATTAGCTTTCAAAATTGTAGGAAACACTAAATGAAGACTTTTTCCAAATATATTGCTTTGTTCATTGTTTTTTGTTAAGGAGCTACAAGTGATTTTATCACCTTCTGAGCTCTCTCTGGTTCTCCAAGTGACCGACCTGTGTACTTCTCCCCCCCCTGCTGTTTGTTCTATCTGATAGCAGGGAGTGACCTAATCACAGGTCAGTGGCAGCTCACAACTTCAGACAGTGAGAACTTGTTTGTTATCTGATCTTTTAGACAAAAGACAGTAATTACTACTGTTTACTTTAGCTCAGCAGCTTCTCCTGTCCTGGTAAAAGGTAATTTAGCTAATCTAGACTAATAAACATAATAAACAAAAGCCTGAATACATGGAGCTCATATGCTAATTAGAGACAGCTTGACCAGGAAGTGACAAAGCAAAGCAGAATTATTTCATTCATGCATCCTATGAAACTTTGAGATGAGACAACCCCTTTAAACACTGAAATTCTCATCGCGCACTAAAATCCACATCTAAAATTCATGCAGATTCAGTGAAAATTTTTGGATTTGAATTTTCAATTGTAGATGTGGTTTTGATGCAGAATTTAGAAATATGGGTTTTCTATCAGCAGATTCAGTGTTGAATAAGTCCCGATTCCCCACTAGGAAGATTTTATTTGAGCATTGGTAAAATCATTGTGGTCTGCAATGACTTGCAGATTCAGCGTCATATCTGATTGCAATCCACAGCCCTTGGTTTTAAATGGAAAATCAGCATCAGGCGGTAATAGAGCTGTTTACCAGCAAATTGGTGCAGCTTTGGGCCGATTTAAATTTGACTGTTTTTATCCATATAGCTGCCACAGCATATAAACAGTGCTCACGAATGAGAAAACTTGCATGTATTTTAGCATACCAAATTATGTATTTAAAGGGTTATTCCCGTTTCATTGATTAGCTTCAAATATGTAGGTAAAAAGGTAAAGACTATTATCCAATACATTGCTGTTCTGATTTTGATTCTCTTCAGAGCTAGAGCAGTTCTTATCTCCTGCTTGCGTACATAAACTTCAATAGGTTACCAACCACCTCTCTCTGCTCTAGTTGGTGATGTCACTCCATGCTGTGTCTTATCAGCAGCTTGGCCATGTATCTAACTGATGAACTTTAACCCTTTAGAGCTCTGTAGCCTTCCATTCTGCTGTCTAGACTTTCCATTGCTAATGTTCCTTGCTTGGAATAGCAGAGGTGATATACCAACGAAGAACCTCCCACAGCATGGACAGTAAAGGAGCCCGAAGCTGGCTGTGAAGAGCTGACGCGGCATAGTGAGAACACCCCTTAAGGCAGGCATCCTCAAACTGCGGCCCTCCAGCTGTTGGGAAACTACAACTCCCATCATTCCCACTGCTATAGATTATATAAATGCATGATGGGAGTTGTAGTTTCCCAACAGCTGGAGGGCCGCAGTTTGAGGATGCCTGCGGCCTTGAAATAAAGTTTATTACTGCATTGTACTTATCGTGGTATAAAAAAATAATTTTTTCATTAGGTCTTTATTAAACATTTTGCTCAGTTTTTGCATGTTTTCACATACATTATGGTCCGCTTTGTCTTCTTTACAGAGACAGGTTTTTTTGACACAATACGACCTTCACGCATGAATATACCTCAACAGGAATGGCAATAGTAAACACTGATCACAGGAAATTGTGAAAAAAAATGTTGATGTAACTTAGCAAAAAAGTTTTGACCACAATCATAGGGAAAATTCGCCAAATTACCACATAATTGCAGCAAACAAAAAAAGCAAACACACTGTTTTATGTACATGACATTTAATTCAAATGCAGGAATATACAAACACTGCAAAATCATTTAATGATATAATTCCAAAATGATCCAAAAATATTTGCTGAGTTACTGTGCCTTTATTATGGTTCAGTTCACACTGTTCTTTGCACCAGACCTTTCTGGTGGTCTAGACAGCAGCAGAAGTAAAGCATGCTGCGCTATCCTTTGCAGCAAAGAAAAAAGGGGCAGATACTAAATTCTATTTTGCAGTTAAGGCAAGCTTGTCCCCACGGCACCGGTTACTTGTCTGTTTTTCAAACGGCTTTACAAACCGTCTGAAAACCAACAAGCAACGCTCCCCCATAGACTTGTATGGAAAATCCGTGCAGCGGTCCCCACACTCACAGATTTTCCACCGGACAGTTTTTTACACTGCCGTCTGTCCGAAAAACTTAGAACATGTTCAATCTTCCGCCAGGTTTTCGGGCAGAACATGAACATGTGGGTGCGAAGGAAGGAGCCTTGAATTTGCAAACCACGGACTAAAGCCGTCTCCCTGCGTGCCAAAAAAAGACAAAAATACTGGTCGGGATTTCCCGAACGGTATTTGGTCTGTGCAGTGTAAACGCGGCCTAAGGAATAGAATGCCATATTCTAGGAGGACAATGCTCTGACTAATCTTCGCAAATATTTTGGACCAAATGCTTATTTTTCAGAAAGGACAGCGAATGTTTACTAAACCTTTGTCTAGGTCTGGACACATTTGGGTGTCATGCTGACCCAGTCTCCCCGCTAACAAAACAGAGAGATTCTTTTATAGTTCAGGTTAGGGCCCCGTTCACACCTTATTTGTCCGCGGTTGGGGCCCCTATGGCGCCGGATTTTCGCTGCAGCCCGGGGCCAATCCGGGTAATCCCGGGGAATTACTGCTTCTATAGAGAACATGGGGTTTGTCGCTCCTCCCCGTCGGGGAATCCGCCGCGGGGGGGAGAAAGTGACATGCACTTATTTACGGCGCGTACCCCATAAACAATGCATTGTCATGGGGGGCCGGGGGGCGGCGCCCCCCCCCGTGCTCCGGCCCACCCCCTCCCGCCCCTTAAATGCTTATTTTGTGGGCGCGCAATGGTTACTAAACTTTCCGGTCTGGGAAATAAAGGCCGCTATGCTAACACGGCCTTAGGGTATATTCACAAAGCATAATTACGGGGCACATTTCAGCGCGTAATTGCGCTTCAATTTGCTGGAAATTCACCCTGCAATTACAGTAATTCATAGCTCTCAGAGAGCTATGAACTACGGCAGTCTTCTCCAACGCGTTTTGAATGCCGGGGGAAAGAAGTGACATGTCACTTACCCATGGTGTAGATAATTGAGCCGAATGGGGCCGCCCCCGTGCTTTGGAAGTACGTGCTGGCCAGCGCATACTTCTAAGACACCAGGTGACACACAGAAAATGTTACGCTATGTGGGCATGGGATTTGTAAAATCTCATCCATGTGGCTGGTACCGTAATTCACTGAGAATTTTCTATGTGCAAACCCATCCTAAGTGCATTCACCTAGAGATACCAGCAACATAACAAATAACAGTATATTGTTCACCGTGTCTCCAATACTTATGGAAACCTACCTACCACAAGAAGAAAATAAAAAAAAAAAAAAAAATTACCCATACTTGCCTCTCCCATCATTACTGCACCAGCATTTTGGTGTCTCCCATCAGTTTGCCTCATAGCAAAAAATAAAAAATGAACCCATACTTGCCTATTCAGTCACCACCGCCCCAGCACTGCCAGAGCTCGTGTCCACCAATGCTCCTTTATTGATAACATGATGCTGCAGCCAATCACTGACCTCAGCAGTCTTATGCCGGCAAAAATTGAGATTATTCATAGGGTTCCTGCCCTACCAACATGCAGGAGTCCCCTAGGTGTAATTTTATTTCAGTGCAGAAGAAGGTGATAGGAAGTCTATTAAGTCTTGGAAAACCATTTTAAGGAGAAACGATGAGCAATATATTGTGGACCTAAAACGCTAAAGCCAAGTTCACATCACTTTATTCATTATGTTTCAGGTATCTGTTGGGGCATCGAGGAAAAAAAGGCATATAAACGGATACCATGACATAGCCATGGAGGGCCTATAGACATTAATAGAAACAACATAGTCCTGTTTGGACAACATTTGCTCTATTTGCCATTGGGACACAAACATGTGGTCTACTACTGGTCTTATAATGAAAGTGTATTCTATGAATGTCAATAGGACCGTCAAGGCTACGTTGCGATATCTGTTGGAGTTCCTTCTTTTCACCAGATAACGTGGTGTAGCCTAAACCAAAGATTGTGATGAAACACACATTCCATGCGAAAGTAGATTACATAATTTGTATTGTTTTGGGGTAGAATTTTTTTTTCTTTTTTTAAATTTGAAAAACACAAAAAACGCACACAGGATATTTTTAAAAACCCCACTCGCTTGACTTATGTTGTATTCTGGTGAAGAAAAATTTACAAAATATGTATCATTTTCAACTTTGAACAATTTACTGTTCAGGAAAGTTACATAATGCTCTGTTCAGGAATGCCGTCTAACAAGCACTTGTCAAAATAACTACTAAAACTGGTTACGGTTTCCTGATAAAAGATCACAGATAAGATAATGTAAACATTCATATAAAAAGAAAGTTTTTTTTATTTTTATTTTTTTAAATCATGAGGAAAAAAAGGTTTATTCCTCCACAAAACCCCTCCATTCATGATCACCTCACCTAGAAACGGATGCACTGTGATAGGCTTGGCATGAGAACAGGGATGTCATGAGTTAATACACTGGAGCTCTAGGGAAGCCTCATCCACACATCACCTGCATGAGAGTCGCCCACAAGACAAACAATAACATTGCTGCGGAATAGAGCACAAAGTCCTGAACCGCTGCAAAATACATTAGGTACAACAACAATACACAATGAATATACTGCAGCCAAGTATGCAGCCTGGAAGAATACACACGACTGACATGGTACTCCGGGTATACTATAGTAATGCTGTGGGATGTGGGCAGAGGACATTTTCTGGGATAATTAGCTTGTAAGTTAAATATTATAGGTTAAATAATTTAGGAAAGTTTCTATAAAATAAATGCATAGAGCAATCAATCAGATCCTTGCTCTCTTCCAAAAAGCCCATAGCAGCCTTTTTCCACCTCAATTTTCTTTTGCAATAGTTTTGATCAATTTTCCTCATTCTCTAATCAACTCCCTTCCTACAACAATAAGCATCTTAAAGATGTACAGGATAAAGTACCGTATCTTATCATGCACAGGATAAAGTCATGTACACGGATTCTGTATGGAGCCTCTGTGGGTTTTCTATGTGCTGCTCTAAGGGCGCTTTCACACAGTGCGTTTTTGGTGCAGGAAGGCACCGCAATTAATGCTGTATATTGCTGCACAAAAAAAACCCAGTAAAAATCGCGATTTTACCGTGATTTTTGTGCAGTAATGTACAGCATTAATTGCTGTGCCTTCCTGCACAAAAAACACACCAAAAATGCAATGCACTAAAGCTAGTGTGGCAGGTTTTGTTTTTCCGCATAGAAGGTGTTTTCAGGAGATTTCACTAATTTCTTTTGCAAAAAAAACAAAAACGTCTGTGGCCAGATGTTATCTAGAAGTCAATAGAGAAACCTGAAAAGCACTACAGATGTTGCCTTTATATTTGCGGTGGGTTTTTATTGCCCTTTAGGTGGATTGTTTTCCTCAGTTACAGCATGCTGAAGGTGTAGTGTTTATTTCAAACTGTTTATGACCTTTTTCTATCCACAGACCTTTATTTTTTTCTCCAAAGTGTGCATGTGTTTTTTGTTTTTTGTTTTTTTAAGTGTTTTTGTTGTATTTTTCAACATTTATGATGAATCACATAATTTGTGAAGGAAGAAATATCCCATTAAACAAACACACACAACAACCACACACACATCTAAAAAGCAAAATTTATCAAAATACGCTTTTTTGGAAGTAAATGCCTTAACTACATGAAAAAAAATATACTGAGCCTTAAAAAAAGGACTTTTGTTTTTGGGTCAAAAAACACCAAGCCAAATAAAAATGTAAAGGGGGCTTAAAGCGGTCGTCTCACTACAAGGATTGCTTTTTATATTAAAGATCTTGCAAAAACAAGTCACTTTGCAATATGTGTCCATTAACAGAGTCCTACCTATTCCGAGATATCTCCTCTTGTATGAGCTACTCAGGTCGCTATAGCTACAGACCTGTTTGATCTCTCCTGATAGGCAGTCAGCACTGGTTGCTATAGTTACAGACCTGGTGTACTCAGCAGCTCGTTACTGCAAGCCAGAAGCTGCCAGGTAACACACCCCCGAATTGAAAAATGAAACTGAGAAAACAGGACTGAGGTAAGATGAATCGATGTAGTGAGACAACCCCTTTAAGGGACTGTATTTGTCCTTATGGAAAAGCAATGCTTTGAGAGGAGAATACTTATAATTTCACCAGAATTGTCTTTTCTTCTAGGTTTTACTATTAAAAGGGTTTTCCAAGACATTTTAAAAACCTCGCTACCACCTTTCACTGTGCTGAAATGAAAAATTAACCCATACTTACCTCTCCCATCACCACCACTAATGTGTGGCTAGAGCTTCATTGTAACTAACCCCAGTCCCTCACTGATGACATCACATTCATGGATCACATGATGCTGCAGCCAATCACTGACCTCTGTGGTCACAGGATGTACATGGAGATTGGTTGGAGCATCATGTGATTCATGAATGTGAGGTCATCAGTGAGATCGGGGAGGAACACAAGCTCTGGCTGCTGGAACGGCGGTGATGGGAGAGGTAAGTATGGGTTCATTTTCTATTTTGAGCACAGTGGGAGGTGGTGCAGAGATTTTTAAGTCTTGGAAAACCCCTTCAAAACTATAAATTCTTTGTACTAAATAGGATGATACAGCAGAACAGTTTGTGCTATGGTTGTACAATTCAGTACCCACAGATGACTAACAGGACATCGAGTGTGCACCCTGCCATTCCTTCAATTTCACTTCCATGACACGCACTTATGTAACTAAAGTCCAACCTTTAGTAAACCAACACTCACTGACTAAATATGCACAAGTGCATCTAGAGCTAGGTAGGCTTGGTGTCACATGTCAAACCACCCCACACCACTCCCAAAGTAGTACGCTTGGTAAGAACATTAGCATCTCAAGGCACAAAAACCTGGTGCCCCAAGACGTTTCAATGTGTGAGAACAGAAATGCCTAACAAGGCACAACTAAAGTACGCTGTAACTGGCATTAATCACAGCAAATCCTTAGTCTTGTCTAATGACCACAACTGCTTGTACAAAAAAAAGCTAAACCATTCTGATCAAGTCAGGAATATTCATAGGACACCTTCTCTTAGGTGCTAGTGTAGCTACTGATAACAGGGTTTTTAGGGTTAAAAGTCAGATCAAAATCTCTCTCGGGAGCATAAGACCAACTAACAGAATTTTACACGAAACGCTCAGAATTCGTATCCACCAGGGCTGTGGAGTCTGAGTCGATGCCTATTTTGCAGGAGTCGGAGTCATAAAAGGGACCGACTGACTCCCAAAATATATAATAAGTTGGTCCAGTTAGTTCGATGCAGTGCAAAGAGCAAGAGGAATTGTGTCCGGCTGGTGCTACTGCTCCCATATCTTCAGCCTTCTCACATGAGGAGTGTAATTGATGACATGGAGCAGGGAAAGCGCTGCCCAGGGGAAAAGATTCCCTCCCAGGGGAAACAGAATTCAGCAAAATTTTTCACCCGTTTCAAAGAAGTAGAAGATTTAACCCTTCATCAAAACGGACTGTGGCTGAGGCAATTCCTTTATACCCTGACATTGTTAGAGATGTTGCCCCTGTGGTCACCGCTTTGCCCCCAACCCAAGTAAGTGTAGAGGGGCCGTTCTCTAGCCTGGAAATAATGAGATCAGATGTGATCAAATTCAGAGACTCCACAAATATTCCTGCAGTGTTTTGCATATTTACAATTTTTTATGTTCTAAAGTCATGTCCATAAATATATTTTACACTAACAAACACAAAAGGTAAACAATGGTTTTGAACTTGTGAAATTTCAGGCCCCTATCTTTTCCATCCATACCCGCTTTGCACATGAGGTTACTGTAATTTTATATACAGTCATCTTACCTATCTTATACATAAATGTGATTTTCAAGTATTTAGCATCTGCTTAGTTCTTTCAGATTTTTCCTGTAACTGCATTGTTACGTTTTGCTCCTAAAATAAAAGTTAATTTTTATTATTTTGTTAGTATTTGGGAAAAACCACCTTTTTGGTTTTCAATTGCCTGAATCCTTCTGGCTCTAATCAGATTCAGCATATCTTGACCCAAAAACTGATCCCAGGTCTCTTCTACACATTCCCAATGTTGGTGCAGACTGGACTTGGATATAATACAGCTTTTTCTTCAACTCTACCCACAAGTGTTCAAAAGATCAAAACCATTGGTTCCCCTTTTTCTTATCAGTGTCTGTTCTTTCTAATAGCTTTTATTGTACATAAGGTGATAAACAGCCTGATGTTACCATTTTACTACAGTAAAGTTATCACTTAAACATGCGCCATATATGAGGGAGTCGGGAGTTTGGGAAATTGAGGAGTCGGAGTCAGGGCTTTGGGTTGCCGACTCCACAGCCCTGGTATCCACAGTACTTGTACCAAGAAATGTACCAAGCACAAGAACCCTAAGGGTATATTCACACGGCTTATTGTGTCACGTACGCCGGGTGTTTTGGAACCACGCGCTGATCAGTGCGTACTTCCAAAGAATGGGGGAGCTAGCCGGCTGCCAGCCCCATAGACATGCATTGTCAGCGGCGCATATTCGCCGCTAAAAATTGACATATGAAATTCTCCACCCGCGCGTACAATACGATTGTATTGTGCATGGGGGATGACGCGTAATCCATAGTTCTCTATGAGAGCTATGAATTACCATATTTGCGGCGTGCATTTCATCACGTATTAAGCGCAATACGCGGCGAAATATGCGCACAAATAAGCCGTGTGAACATACCCCAAGAGTAAATTCACACTACAGATTTTAGTGTGAAATTTATGTGGATTTTGCATTGAAACCCACAGGCAAACAGACTAAAATTCATTTAAATGGGCAATCTGTGCTGTAGTTAATACTGAATCAGAGGTAGGGCCTCCGATTTCTGGCGAGAATTCCACGTCGGGTTTTCCTGATAGACAAAATATGACTTGTGAACACACCCCAGAATACTCCTCCATCTCCAATGTCCCTCTAGGATTAGCAGAGATGAAATATCAGTCACTGCTATAGAACCACCCATAGTCTAACCAGGAACTGGGAGCCATAAGCTGGCTATGAAGAGCAGGCTCTGAAATAGCATGATGAAAAATTCCTCTTTTATAAGTAACGAATCATAAAACATTTGACATGTCATAGTGACTTAAGCAGGGGTGTCAAACACTTTTTTAACGGAGAGCCACATTAGCATTTTGGTTACCACTGAAAGGGGGCTAGTGTGCATGGGTAGAGCTGTCAGAGCTGTGCTAGGGGCTACGATTCTCTATGTGGAGTTGCATTCCAGAGCTCCAAATCCAAGATGGCGCCCTCTTCCTGTGCTGGCACCACCTCCTCTGCCAAGCATTGGCTGCATACTCCAGGAAAGTTGAGAGCCAGTCCTACCACATCCAGGCCTTATCCGACCCTACTGGCTGTGCCTAAGCTCTTGTGGGTCACATAAAATGACATGGAGGGCCAGTCTGACACAAATGCATTACAGCATTTAATTGGTGGGGCTAAGACTCAACGTCTGAAACAACAAGGCAGAAGAGACTCTCTGGTTGCGACTGGCTCTCCTCAGACCCCTAGCTATGTAGATTTCATTGAGCCCGGACCAAACTAATACTATTAATTTGTAAAGAGGTGATCAAAGACAAAAGGGTGCAGGGCTCAGGTGAGTTCTTGTACCCCATCGATCATCGGTGAAGGCCTCAGCACCCGACCCTCCATCAATTAAAACTTCTGGCGTGTGAAAAGTTTGATAAATCGACAGGGACATTAACATACTCTAGAAATGTTTTAAAAAAATTACTGAAGAAAAGCAAGAAAAAAAAAAGTAAATTTAATTTTTTTTACTTACCCAGAGCTTGTTGTCAAAATATAAGCCCCAAAGTACTTAAAAGTTTTGGGGTGATTGCAGGTTGCAAGGATTTCTATTTCAACCAGTGTCCTCAGCCCCCTCCTCACTTTGGTGTTATCACTTTAGAGGGGCCCAAATTCCTTTTCTCTGTTTTTAGCCTAAAATTGTGGGGGGGAAAAAAAAAAAAACTTATTAAAATAATAAATTTTGAGATATGTCTGAACTAGCTCAACAACATTAGAAGAGTATTCGAATTTTACAAACTAAAATTTTCACTACATTGCCATCACTTTGGGGAGGGGAATGGGATAGTAACCCGGCACTCTTGATTATCTAGTAAAAAATTTAGTTTTATTAATCTCGTTAAAATTGACCAAAAAATGTCGCTCTCCATTTTTTCAAGTTGTCAAAGAAAATAAAAAGGAACCCCGATCCGATTTTGGCCGGGGGTGGGCCTTTTCAGGGCCCTGCTGGTGGGAGTGGGGGGCTTGGGCAGGAGAGGGTTTGGGGATGGGAATTATTCGTTTTTATTTAATGCAAAGGCTTCTTTCAACCCAACACTTCAAAAGACACATATGAAACAAAAGGAAATTACAGAGTAGTGATCTATAATAAGAATAACAGGTTTTTTAATTACGAAGGAAGTCAAAGAACCTAAAATCAGAGTTTAGAAAAAACGGGAAAATTGGGGAAAGTTTAAATTCAGTGGAATCAAAAAGGTGGAAGACTAAGAACAAACAACTCTTTTTTCCCGGATTAAACCAAAAGGGTATAAAAAGGCTGAGTGAATGCCCAAGTTTGCTTGGCAAAAATCGGGAACTGGAGGGGTTTTCTCCAAAATTTTGCTTTAAGATGCCTGGAGTTTAATGAACTTTCTTCCAAATTTTGCAGTACCAGAAAAATGTGGAGACAATCAACATCCGTCAGACAAGACAAAACCATCTCCATAGACTGTGGATTGGTCATTTTAGGGTACGGTCATTCGGGTCAACCCCCCTGGCTCCAGAATAAAATGCAGCGCCTGGCTAACCCAAGTCCTTTAAGAAACATTTACACACCTGTGTGAAATGTGACTTGACTTTTTCAGCATGCCCAACCCAAAAAAAACTCCTGGGACCGCCTCTTTGCCCTTGTGAGCATAAAGTCCATTGCGAATTGCTCAAATCACGCTTGACAGCAGCCATGCAAATGTGTCCTTCACCCAATCTGAGACCACCATACAATCACCCAGTCACAGTCCATGTTCTTAAAATGTCCGGGGGCCCTTTTCTTAAAAAGAGTATAGATTTTTTGGAGGGATGTGTTCAATCCCCCCGATTTGGCTTTAAAAAGGGCAAGAATTTTTTCTGTTCTCGTTTCTTGGGTGATGAGAAAAAAAATTTCCGTATGCAACAACTGTCCTATTTTGGGGAAAAAAAATTTCCCTTCCCAACCCAAATTTTAATCAAATAGACCCGTGGTTGCTAAACTTTCTTGGCTATTTCCATCCTCCAAATCAATATACAGTCACCGGTTGCCTACATTAGTTCACTACAGCTCACAGGTGACCTCTCCAAGGTCTATGGGGTCATTAACACGGGGAAAGAGAACACCAACGAGACAACAGTTCACAGTCTCACTCCCCACGTTACGCAGTACAGATTTGTATACAATGTAATATGGCCACAGAGACATTATGGTTTTGATGGAAACTACTGCCTGCTTGCAAACACGGAGGAAAGTTTGTAACCGTACACCAAACCCACATTAAAAGTACAACAGCAGTGCTTCATATGGAACAGCTTTACCTTCACTCAGGCAGATGTACAGGGCTGTGGAGCCGGAGTCGTGGAGTCGGAGGCTATTTTGCAGGAGTCGGAGTCGTAATAAAATGGACCGACTCCCTAAATATATAAGTTGGTTTCCAGTTACTTCGATGCAAAGAGCAAGATGAATTGGGTCTGGTCAGTGCTACTGCTCCCATATCTTCACCCTCATCACATGAGGAGTGTAATTGATGACATGGAGGGGCAAAGCGCTCCCCAAAGGGGAAAAAGATTCGCCCCCAGGGCAACAGATTTCAGCAAAATGTTTCACCTGCTTCCAAAGTAGTAGAAGATCAAACATTCATCAAAACTGACTGTGGCTGAGGCAATTCCTTTATACACTGACCTTGTTAGAGATGTTGCCCCTGTGGTCACCGCTTTGCATTTAAACTTGTCATAGGTTAACATCAATGGGTTCGTCGGCAACAGTATCCTTAATGTAATATATCCAGGACTAAAAATTTTCAGCTGTTAATGTGATACAACAAAAAAACTGCAAATAACACTGATGAACTCAACTACTGAACCCAATTTACAATGCAGTAGGCCACCTATGCTCCTTTTGAGCCGGCCTCAGAAGGGGGGTGGGGGGGAGGGATTTGATGCAGCTCTCCCCGTTTAGATCTATGGGAATTCCTAATTATACTCGAATGAGTGTGCTCGGCTAGATTCAGAACTCCTATACACACACGAATAAGTGAAAGCTGAGTAAGCGCAGCCATCTCCCTGTTCTCAGAGGCCGTCTCACAGCAAACTTCAGAAGGGTTTTTATCAGATGGTCACATCCCTTTAATGGCAACTGCGGGTAGTCTACAGACTAGCAGAAATACTTTCTACATTTTACATGCAAGGCTATCATAAGTCATTTTAGGGCCCAGCACATCCTTTACCCATAACCATTTCATGAAAAGACCACAACAAGTAGACAGGCACTACATTTTAGGGTGCTGCTTAATGTGCAGAAATGATCCAAACACTACAAAACACAAAAAGGACTGGAAGAAGGTGCACACAATATGAAAAAATATATACAGTACAAAAAAAGGGCTATATTTTATTGGGTAAAAAAAAAAAAAAAGTGTGAACAGGCATTAAGTTAATGTGCAGTTTTTTTTTATCATCTAATTGTTCTCCTAGTAGTGGAGGGTGTGAGCTGCTGAACCTGTTAATTTTTCCCAGGTAGCATATGGGCTTGAGTTGCCTGGTTGCCTGCTACTGGGTTCAGTTTAGTCCAGCCATTGAGCTGGGAATATGGCCCAAAAAATTGTAGTGTTTTTTGAGTAAGTAATGTCCCAATTTTGTATTTGTTTTTTCTGTAAATTGTTAGTGTAGGGATTATCAAACTATGATGACTATTGACTCCGGTTGCGAGCTTGTGTACCGGGGCCCCTGTACCAACTAATACCTCATATTTAACATTTTTACAGTATGTCATTTTTTTTTTTTATCTGCCCAAGAATGCTGGAGAGCAGAGGGTGCCTGTGTTTTGTGTTGGGACACCTAGAAAGTGCTGGGTAGCACACCTATTCTAATAGTATGGGCGTCATTAATAGGTTTTAATGTAAGCCAGCATGGTGCACCACACGTATCTGTATTATGGCATCCTTCTGTATCGACTTATTTATATGCAATTGTTGTACCAACAACTACCCCCCTCATGCATTGAAAGTATGCGAGTGGTTGTTATATTGGTATTTTTGCATTTGTGAAATCTCCCCATGTATTATACTGTGGCTTTTCTGCATGCTGGTGTGAACAGGTATTAAGTTAATGTGCAGTTTTTTTTTTTATCATCTAATTGTTCCCCTAGCAGTGGAGTGTGTGAGCTGCTGCTCAACAATTAACTGCACCTGTTAATTTTTCTGAGGTAGCATATAGGCCACAGTTGCCTGCTACTGGGTTCAGTCTAGTCCAGCCATTGAGCTGTGAATATGGCTCAAAAAACTGTAGTTTTTTTTTTTAGTTTTTTTTTTAAGGTGTACATGAAAACTAAGAGAGCCAAAAAGACTGCAAAATGGTTACAAAGCCCCTCCATAAGAAACAAGAGAAAAAGCAATATAAAGCATCATATACATGCAATAAAGTGAGCCTATAAATAGAAGGCCTACCAGATTACAACCCTCAAATCAGTCCAAAGGCATATAAAAATAGTGGGACTAAATCCTATATTATACAGCAGGCATAATGGCTAAGAATATAAAGCAATATAAAAAAAAACATGTAGGAAGAGAGGTAGAGAGACTAGGTAAAGGCCCAAGGGCTCTATATACTAGGAGATCCCATGCATGGCTTCCTTCTGTATGATGCTTTCTATGTACACTACTCACAAAGTTAGGGATATTTGGCTTTTGGTTGAAATTTCAGGATGAACGTAAATTCTTGAATTTTTTTTTTTTTTTTTTTTTAAATGAACTAAATGAGCCCATCTCAACTTTAGATTGCACATGTCACACTTTTCAGTGTATGAGTACTTTTTGCACAACTCGCTGATCTCCAACCTGGAGCTTAATGGCAAAATTCCCAATGGTTTCATCACTGAATTGATCAATACATTTAAGGGATCAATTTGAATTGGGATTTAAAAAGTCCTCCTCATTATGCTGTTCACATTTTGACATCATGAGACCAAGACAACACCTTACAATTGATCAATGCCTCGCCATTATGAGGCTTCAAGCAGGATGCTCTCAGACAGAAGTGGCCACTGAGCTTAGTGTCATCAGCAGATTGCAACAGAGATACAGAGACACTGGAAGAGTCACAAAAAGGCATTGTATTACTAACTCCTATATTGCACTATATCAAAGGATCTCTTAGTTTAAAATTTTATCAGGGCTCCTGACAGAGGTACTTTCAGTACAGCCCTCATGGCACCCTTGTTTAGATGTAATATAGATTTTCAGCTTGACAACCAAAAAAATATGTGCTTTAGTTTCTTTATATTGATATTTTGATGTCTTAGGTGTTATTATAGTTGAGACATAGAATATATCATTATTTACCCCAATGAGATCTGTGCATATAGGGAATATTGGGAAATTTTACCTCGGAACCCTGCAGATCTGTGAATGCAGCTTTAGATAATAACTATAAGGTGGAATCAATAAAACATAAGTGATGTTATGTACATACAAAGGTACTTACGTTTTACGTAGATTCAGCCTGTAAACTACATGAGAGTTTAAAGAGCCGTTCACACGGCTTATTTTGGGCACGGATTGCAGCCGTATTGCGCGCTGTACTGCGCTGCAATATGGCTGGAATCCGTCCCCCGCCAATTTCGGTAATCCCCCAGTTCTCAGAGAACTATGGATTCCGTCTCTCCCCTCCGCTCGGCGAATACGCTGGGCGGGGAGAAATTGACGTGTTCATTATCCCGGTGGAATACGCGCCGTGGATAATAAAGTCTATGGGGCCGGCGGGCAGCGCCCCCGCTCCTTACTCAAGCCGTATTGCGGGCAGAATCCGTCCCGCAATTACGGCTGGAATAAGCAGAGAGAACCGGTCCTAATAGTGAACAAAGAGCTTTGTTGTGTAACTCAGCAATTATAGCTCAAAAAACTTGGACTTCTGAAGCATTTCATAAAAAGTTTATTAAAAAAAAAAAAAAGTTAAAGCAAAGTTTAAAGCAAATGGCCAGATTTATGAATGGTACTTAATCATCAACCATGAAGGCACAACAGCCAATGAAAGGAAAGCAGCCACATCTACCCATCCACTGGACCATGTAGGGAGGGCACGTTTAGTTTGACTTCAAATAAAAAGTGAGAACCAAAGGAAGACTCTAAACACAGAATGAAAGCACCTATTAATTAAAACCTCACTTCAGAAAGAAATCAACTTGAACGTGATCCAACACAATACTCATTGAAAACCCTTCCAGATTTTCCCGTACTACTATGACTGTACACATTAAATCAGCTAGTGTACAACTGTGGGGTGTGCCCGCAAGTACATACATGTGACAATTAATGGTAGGTTAGGTCGCTCTGCAGACCTGAACTTCACATCAGGGTGGAACAGAGAGCTTACGCGATACACAGATCATCCAGAACGTTACAATGATTTACAGGAATTATCTTGTGACAATGCCAGCTATCAAGGTGTGGGATTTAGAAGGTAGCAGGTCAGCAGACAGCTCCTGAAATCGTAGTAGAAGCTGGAATGAGGTCAGGTGTAAGGATCTGATCGACTAGGACAGGAGACAAATTGCGATAAATATACAAGTAGCAGGTTTTGTAGGGTGTTCCTGGTATGCAGTGGTTCGTATCTACCAAAAGTGGTCCATCAGGGTATTGACATCAAGATAATTTGTGGCGAAGCTTAAAGGGGTTTTTTCCAACAATCTATGTTGACGTGGCGATCTCACAAAATTGGGTATTTAATTCATGTTTCTAAATATATACGTAATACAAAAAGTGTGTGAATCCTCTGAGGAGCCTTACAGAATTGCTCAGTCCCCTTAGTTTCCTGACAGTTTACATTAGCCATGACAGAACACTGACAGGAGCTGATCTTGGCCGCGCTTGCGTTGTTTGCACTTTATCACGATGACATGGAACATGAAGGAGCTGTAAGGGGGTGGGGAGGAAAATGGCAGTGTATTGAGGCTGTTCTGCTGTATAGAGAATCCCATGGTTGTAATGTAATTATTTGAGTTAAAACTTTGCAGTGCTCCCCGCTTCCTCGCTCTCTGCTCACCCTTCCTTCTCCTGTGACTCAGGAATTGCTTTGTTTATCTTCTCTCCTGAGAGAGAAGAGGTAGGAACTCACTCGTGCAAAACACTCTTTAATGATGGCAACATGGAAAGCAAAGGCTAGCCTGTGCCTGGTCCAATCCCATAAGTAATACAAATTGCTGAAGAAGATAACCCCATTTATAATAGAAAGGTGTTGGGACACACAGGGCATCATAGCATAGGCTGCAGCGACGCCGCAATCAAGAGTGTCCATGCAAAACCCTGTTCACGGTCAAAAGTGACCAGAATGGACACAAGAGTATAAAAACAGCAGCCTGGTGGCTCAGTGGTTAGCACTATTGTCTTGCAGCACATGGATCTGGAGTTCAAAGCCCATCAAGGATAATATCTGCAAGGAGTTTATATCTTCTCTTCGTGTTTGTGTGGGCACCCCCTGGGTGCAACGGTTTACCCCACACTCCGATATCTTACTTCTGGTTAATCTGGATTTCATGCCATGAGTCCTAGTGGGGACCGAAACCAATGTAATGACAATCTCTAAAACAGTGCTATGGAATATAACTGTGCTATATGCATGAATAAAATAGACATACATATATTTTTTTTGTATGTGTGTGTGTGTGTATATAATATATAATTATATTTTATATACTTATATCTATATATATATAATATATATCAATAATATATACACACCACTCACATACAAAAAAATTATATGTATGTCTATTTTATTCATGCATATAGTATATTCATGCATTTATAGAATAAATGGCCTTGTCTGCATGTTTTCTTTATAATCATGTGGATGGCTGGGTTTGTGTGCCGCTAACCTGGGAAACTAATGGACCAAGATTTACTTTTTTGCGAAAAGAATCTATAGAACTTCAGTGAGCATGCGGAGAAAAGCAGCGCTGGATATTTTTGATACAGGCTTACCAGGACTCCTTCCATCACCAGGTCAATTGGTCAGGTAGCCACATTAAGTAAAAGTAGGGCAACATTTGACAAACTTGACGGGTAGCATAAAAAACCCTGCCTAATATTGTGTAGGTCTTCCTTGTATTGGCAAAACAGCTTTGACCCACAGTGGACACCACAGGACCGCTGGTGTGTCCTGTGGTATCTGGCACCAAGAGGTTAGCAGCAGATCCAGTAAGCTGATAGGGGCGTCCATTGACCATAAACATATAAATATGTTTTACAGCACATGCCACAGATGCTCTGTCCAAGAGCGCTAACCCCCCCCCCCCCCCCCCCCCCCACCCCCCCCCACCCCCCCCTTTTTTCGAATAATATATATTTTTTTTTTTTACCAATTTTTTTATTTTAGGGAATTTGGAACCCATGTCAACTCTTACAACCTGTAATTTCCGTTATTCTAGGGGTCATTAGAAAGGAAGCTTTTTTTTTTTTTTTTTTTTTTAAATAACGAATATTGTTGAGCGTGTAGAGGAGCAGGATTTCTGCCCCATCTAGCAAATAAAACTGATTTAATGACTTGGTCTAATTAATTTCATAAATTCACCATTTGGGTTCTATTTTTGAATAATTGCCCAGCCCTGCCTAAACAATGTTGAAGAACAACTACACTCATTCATGGCACCAGTATTCCTTAATGGCGGAGGCCTCTTTCAGCATCATAACACTTCTTGCCACACTGCAAAAATTGTTGTGCAATGGATTGAGGAATTTCACCTCCAAATTCCCCAGAGCTTAATCTAATAACATGGATTCGACTTGTTTTTCCAGCACATCCAAAAGGTCACAACCTCAGAACTTACAGGACATGAAGATCTGCTCCTACTGTCTTGGTGCAAGTCACCATTGAACACCTTCAGAGATCACCTAAAACACATGTATTTTACCAGTTCAGACTTTTTTTGGTGGCACCGGGGTGCCCTACACAATATTAGACGATTAGAGATGTTATAGCTAATCACATTAGTAAATGTTAAGACTGTACAGTTAATCCGAATTTCACTTAAGAAATTGGATAAAGATACATTATTCAGCATTAAAGGGGTTGTCTCACCACACTGTTTTACAGAACCAAAAGCAGCTTTCATTTATGCATCCTCTCTTTTCCTTGTCAGGCTGTGGGTGATTAGCATATTCATAGTTCTGCTAATTACTATGACATGCGCAGGAGACTTATTTACAGTCCAGAGGAGCTTCAGGGCTAAAGTAAGCAAAAGTAAATAGTCTCCTTTGTTTGTTATATCAGATAACACTCAAGCTCTCAAGCTACCAGCAGTTCTGTGGGCCGACCTGTGTGAGAATGTCATACCTGCTATCAGATAAGACAAACAGCAGGGGAGAGCAGGTTGGTAACCTAGTTGAGCTCAAGTACGCTCAGAGCTGATAAAATCACTTATCTCCTAAACAAAGAAAAATAAAGTAATATATTTGGAAAACGTCTTCATTTATATTCATTTACATTGAAGATAATCTCTCCGTGGCAAAGAACAACTCCCTTTATATTTGTACAAACTACATTTATGTCTTTTTAAATTGGTAAATCATCTGACCTGACTTGTCAACCAATAGAATTATCAATTTTCTTAACTTTTTGCAAATCCCAGATTCTAAAGTGGGTTCATTAGAACCCCTCAAGGTTGTGTGGACCGATATCTGGTAATGGCAACTGGCATGAACTGCTCATGCACCAACACCATGCAAGGATATGCATAGGGCATTGGAAGAGCAGACAGAGGGCTGGGAAATAAAGTTTTTTTTACTGTATTGACTAGCCATATGGCTTAGTATAACTTTTCTTTCAGCAGCATGTGCAAATAAGTGCAACTCTAATTTGGGTCCAAATTAATCTTTGGAGTGTAGGTGTATTGTGTGTAGCCTTGAGAAAGGAATGATGAACATGTACTGAAGTATTTGCCATCCATGACCTTTGGCTAAATGTTGGCCTGACAACCTTAAATAGGCATTCTCTCCACATTGACTAGCTTTAAACATGCAGTGAAAGGTAAATAAAGACTATTACCAAACACATTGATGTTCTGAATTTGCTAACTCATTTCAGAGTTAGAGCAGTTCTTATCTCCTACCTGTTTATAACATGGTCTAGGCTGCCGACCACCTCTCTGCGCTCATGAAGCCCTGGCTGGGATGGTGATATCACTCTCTGCTGTGTCTTAGCAGCACAGAAGCTTGTTTAGGTTTCTTTCTGCCAAACTTTTAACCTTTAGAGCTCTGCAGCCTTTTACCCTGTTGTCCTCCATTAACAATGTCCATCTAACAGGCTCAGCTTGGCACAGCAGAGTTGATATGCCAATCATTACTGTAGAACAACCCACAACCTGAAGAGGAAGCCTGAACTAGCTGCAAAGAGCAGACTCTGTAAAACAGCATAGTAAGAAAACCCTTTAACTATATCATTTTAGTGGCCAACTTCAGTGTACAAAACGGACATCACAACTGCTGTGGTCAGATGATGTGTGTCTGTATGAAAAATACGTAAGGGTTCTGCAATGTGGTCTTCAAATTTAATGGCTGACATACCGATTTATTTAATTCCCTTTTACTTGTGTAAGTTTAGGATGATAAAATAGGGAACCAAGCAAGAAGAAGCAGGAACGGGAACGAACTGTGGAGATCATTCCAAATATGCAGTAAGGCCCGGTGGATCATACAACGGACTTATTGCTCGCGGACGTAATTGCCGGGGACGGGATTTTGTTCCCCGCAATTACAGCACGGATCAGGGGGGTAGGGGGCCCGGCGACCCATAGACATTGCAATATCACGGCGCGTACATCCAACGGGATAATGAGCATGTCACTTTTCCCACGCGGCGGAATTCGCCCGAAGCGGGGACGAGGAGGAGAGACAGGAATCCATAGTGCTCTATGAGAACTGTGGATATACCGTAATGGCTCGGCACGGTATTTCAGCCACATATTGCAGCTTCAAGATACGGCGAGCAATTAGGCTGCAATGAAATCCGTGCCATGAAATAAGCCGCGATGTGAATCGGCCCTTAAAAGTCGAACATTTGGTCAGGGGTCCTCAAACTACGGCTTCCGAGGATTTTTATGCCGGCCGCGCTGCCACCTGTGGCTCAGTGTGGTGGCAGCGGCAGGCGCAGTCCTCTGAGTTACTGTGCGTCTATAAGCTGGCCACCTGCGGTCGCTCGCTGCAACACATCACTTGTCACCGCCCATGGCCACCTCCAACATATGATGGGAGGTGCCATGGAGCGGTGACTGATGATATGAAAGCCAAAGCGAGCCACGCGACAGCAGGCGGCCTCAGCTTCGGGGGGTGGCGGACACTCTGCAGCTTGAGGAATCGCGTCACTTACATTATATTGGCAGGTTCCCTGTGACGTGGAAGAGGGCGGGACACTGTGCAATGTAAATACCGCTACGAATGTCCGCCCTCTGCAATCACGACAGACAACCACTCTCACATATTGTAAAAAGTACGCCTCAGGCCACACTCCGTCAAGCCTGCCACAGTGTCCCCCACCCACAGTTAGTCCCGGCGTGATGGCGCTATCACCGCCGCCCGAACGTTAGGGATACTAAGTCGATACGATCACTAAGGTAACCGGCTTAGGACCTTAGCGATCGGGTGATGGCAGCGGCGACGGGAATATCTGTATGTGAGTCTGCCAGGACGCACTTACAGATGCTTCTGCGTAGAGCACGGGGCTCTCGCTCCTGCAGGAGTACTATGGTTTGAGGCGCAGGAAGGAGTCCACAGCAGGGGCGTCAGCGGTAATCAGCTGCGGCGCGGCCTGCTGTCGTCACGCCGCCTGAAGAAGAAGCCGGGCAGGCAGCGACAGTGCGGGGAGCCAGGTACCGTGAGTGATGTCAGTTTTTATTTTTAATTTATCTCTACACCTGTGGGGGCTAATTCTACCTACAGCACCTGCGGGGGCCCTAATTCTACACTACAGGCCTGCTGGGGGCCCTAATTATACTACTGACCTGCTCTGGGGGCCTAAATCTACTACAGACCTGCTGGGCCCTAAATCTACCTACAGGGACTGCTGGGGCCCTAAATTACCTACTGACTGCTGGGGGGCCCTAATTCTACCTACTCAGACCTGCTGGGGGCCTAAATCTACTCTAGACCTGTGGACGACCTAAATCTACTACAGACTGCTGGCGGGCCTAAATCTACCTACAGACTGCTGGGGGCCTAATCTAACTACGGGACAGCTGGGGCCCTAAATCTACCTACAGACCTGCTGGGGGCCCATAAATCTAACTACAGACTGTGAGGGGGCCATTAAATTACCTGCAGCACCTGCTGGGGGGCCTTAATCTTACCGAAGAACATGCTGGGGGCCCTAAATCTACCTCCAGACTGCTGGGGGCCTAAATCTACATACAGGACTGCTGGGGGCCCTAACATTCTACATACAGACTGCTGGGGCCCTAAATCTGTTATTTACTACTGAATGATGGGGTCCTAAAATTACCCTACAGCACCTGCTGGGGGCCCTAATCTACCTCAGACCTGTTGGGGCCCTAAATCTATAACAGACCTGCTGGGGGCTTAAATACTACCTACAGACCTGTGGGGGCCCTAAATCTACCTACAGACCTGCTGGGGGCCCTAAATCTACCTACAGACCTGCCGGGGGCCTAAAATCTACCTACAGACTGCTGGGGCCCTAAATCTACCTACGACCTGCTGGGCCCTAAATCTACCTACAGACTGCTGGGGGCCCTTAATCTACCTACTGACCTGCTGGGGGCCACTAAATACTACCTACAGACATGTGGGGGCCCTAATTCTACCTACAAGACCTGCTGAGGGGCCCTAATTCTACCTACAGACCTGTAGGGGGGCCTAAAATCTACCTACGACCTGCTGGGGGCCCTAAATCCTACCTACAGACCTGCTGGGGGCCCCTAAATCTACCCCAAACAAAAAACCTGCTGGGGGGCCCTAATTCTTACCCACAGACCTGCTGGGGCCCTAATTCTACCTACAGACCTGCTGGGGGACCTAAATTCCCCTACGTCTGTGGGGGACCTAAAATTCAATTAATAAATTGGGGTTATAAACTGTAATTGTATCGACCCACAAAGTAAAACTTTTTTTTTAAACTATATTCCGGGACTCCGATGGTCTGAGGGACCGTGAACTGGGCCCCGGTGTAAAAAGTTTGAGGACCCCTGATTTAGGTTACTGCTTTCATCTTTGAAGGGCCCGAATAGTTGCTGTGTGCATCTGCGTCACCAGTTTTGAGAAATCTTTGTATAGGATGGCCTCAAGCAAGAGTTTTCAGGAAAACATGCATGTTTGTGGCGTGCTACCCAGTGTTTTTGCTTTTTTATAGCAAAAAACAACAAAAAAACAACACCACAGCCAGATGTTTCATGTAGACCAACAGGTAGTTATGGAAGGCACTTCATATTTTGGCATGTAAATTTGTACATAAACAATGTCATGCACAGCACTCTGAGGGTATATTCACACAATGTACTGCAGCGCATACAGTATGCGTCGTAATGCATCACGTGTCTCGGAAGCGCCTACTCCCGCGGCCCAGGAGGGGGGCAGGAGCCGCAGCCCGTTGGCACCATTGACATGCATTACTCACGGTGTGTATTAGCCACAAGTAATTGACATGTCACTTATCTACCCGCGCGTACAATACGATCGCATTGTACGAGCCAGGAGAGGAGGCGTAATCCATAGTTCTCTATGGGAGCTACGGATTACCGTAATTGTGGCTACACATCTCACCCGTATTAGAGCGCAAATACGCGGCAAAATGCGTACCGAAAGTACGCCGTGTGAACATAGCTTATGTTTAGTGTAAAATCGTCGTCGTGCAGACAATCATTTTAGTTGTGGATTTTTGTATTTGAGAAATACAAAAGTATAGATAGCGGAAATCTGCCTTGACCCAAAGCGTAACATTTTCTCATTGAAATTACACGTGCGTAATTTTAAGGTGTAAACAAAAAAGTTTTTTGGTTCGCAAAGGTACGTGCCAGAAATACGTCATGTGAACTTATCCAAACAGTGTATTTTTTTGTGTGTTTGTCTCTTCCAATTTTTGATGAGTTTCCCTTTGGTTCATGGCAAATTGTGGGTTTGCATTGCAGTAAAGCCTAGGGGAATTTGTTTATTTTAAGCATTATTTTTAAGGACTTTCCCCCGAAAGGGTTTTTTAAAAAAAAAAAAAAAAAAAAAAAAAAGTGAATTTTGTGGGAAAAATCTTTGAATACAAAAAACTGAAATGAAAATTGGGAAAGGGGTGTTAAACTAAAAGTTGGGTTTATCCCTTTAGAATCCAAAAGGGACCAAATTTTTTTGGGAAAACCCCCCCTCAAATATGGTCCCCCCTTAAAAAAACGAAAACCCCTAATATTTAACCCCGTCCCCCCAACTTTTTTTTCCCCCCCGGGAAAGGTGGGTCTTGGGGAAAAAATCCCCTTAAAAAAAGAAAAACCTTTTTATACTGTCCCCCCCTTTTGGGGTTTGGGTTTTTTTTTAAACCTGGAAAGTTAATCCCCCTTTTTAAATGAAACCCCGAGGATGCTTTTTAAAAAAAGGAGGGCCTTTTTAAACCCCAGAAATTTTGGGGAAAAAACCCGCAAAAAACCAAATGGGAAAAAAAGGAAAAAAACCCGATTACACAAGTTTCCATAATTTTTTTTTTTTAAAAAAAACCAAAAAAGTTCACAATGGCAAAGGAAACCGAAGGGCCCTTTTTCTAAAAACCCAAAAAATTTAAAAAAAAGTCCCCCCCCCTTCTGCCCAAAGTACCCAAAAATAAAAAAAAAGGCCCTAAAATTTTTAAGGACTAAAAAAGAAAACCTTTTTTAAAGAATTTGAAAAAAGAAACCCCCGGAAAACTGAATGAGCCCGAGAAAAAAACCCTTAAAAATTATAAAGGCCCCTAAACTTAAAAAAATTTTTGGAAAAAATCCCTAGAAAAAAATTTAAAGGGGGTTTTCTCCAGGAAATCTCTTTTTTTTTTTTGATAATAGGGTTAATGGTCCGGGAAATGGGGTAACCCAGGGGCCCACCCCTGTTTGGAAATTTTAAATTCCCAGGGGGCCCCCAAACCCCGTGAAAAAAAATATTCCGGGCCCCCCCCCCCCGTGGGAAAAATTTTTGGGGCCCCTTTTTACAGCCTTTCTGGGAAAAAAGACTGTACCTGTTTCCCAAAAACCCCCCCCATTGGGGTTTTTTTTGCAAAACCCGTCCCCCTTGCTTTTTTTGCCCTTTCTTGGAAAGGGGGGGTTAAAAAACCCCTTTAAAAAAAACAACCTCCAGGTCTTTCCAATTTTTTCAAAGGGCCCCCACCAAGGGGGGAAATTTCCCCCCCAAAACCCCCCGATGGGGGCCAAATCCCCCAGCCGTAAAATGGGCTCAAAAAAACCCCTTGTTTCCCAACCCGGGGAAAAAGAGTCCCCAAAAACAAAATTTCAAAAAGGGTTTTTTTCTATTTTCCCATTAACCCCTTACCGGGACATTTCCCCGTAACTCATACCAATGTAGGTAGGGGTTCCCGCAAATTGCCGTTATGGTACGTCAAGCGGTTTTTGCCGCTCAAAAAGCGGAGCGCGCGAGAATCGCGGCATGGAAACCGGCGGTATATTACCGCTGCCTCATGCCGCACCCCCACGGCCCCGGAGTGAGCTTCCGGGCCCCCGCGGGGATTAACCCCCTGATGCGCGACATCAGGTCCGACACCGGGGGCTGCGGCGGGAGGAGTGACCCTCCTGCTCCCCCGGAATCCGGCGCAGTAATGGCGCTGGCGCCGCTACTGAGTCCCCCAAAAACCGGCACCCCCGGATGCTGAATACAGCATCCGGGGTTGTCTGGTGACGTCACGATGCCCAAATTCCATTGTGGGCAGCGTGCAGAAAGTTCCATGGACCCCAGCATACAGTATAAGCTGTATGTGATCTCCTATTCCCCAAAACGATCTGACGATGTTTGCAATTCCCCCCCCTGGGGAAAAGTGTAAAAAGTTTAAAAAAAGTAAAACACAAACACAAAAAAAAAAAAATAAAAACACGTACACCCCCCCTTTTCCCCTTTACAAACCCAATCGCCCCAAAAAAGAAAAAAAATTAAAAAAAGTACCCAATTTGGTATCGCCGTTTTCCCGTAGCGACCCCCCCCTATAAATCTGTCACGTTAATTAACCCGTACGGGAAACCCCGAAAAAAAAACAAAAACAAAAAACCCGTCAAGAATTTTGCGATTTTTTGTACATCCTCCCGCACAAAAAAGGAAAAAAAAAAAGCATCAAAAACAAATATAAACCCAAATTTGTACCAATTAAAACGTAAAGTTTCCCGCAAAAAAAAATCCCTTACACAGCTCTGAAATACAGAAAAATTAAAATTTTTTGGCATTAAAAAAGATAGGATGCATTAAAATATTGTTTTACACAATAAAAAACATTTTTTTTCAAAAAAATTGTGCTTTAAAATAAAAAAACTACAAAAAATTGGGTTCACCGTAATCGTCTCAACCCACAGAGTAAAACAAAATTTTGTCAAGGTACGGGAGGGAAGCTATTAAAAATAAAAATAAAAAACACGCAGGATTCCCAGTATTTTCTTCACCCCCCTTCAAAAAACGGTTTTAAAAAGCGATCAAAAAAGTCTTGCCCCTTCAAAAAGTTACCAAAAAAAAGTCAACTCCCCCGCAAAAAAAAAAAGCCCCTTACATTCCATAAACAGAAAAAAAAAAAAAATTTAATGGCGTCAGACTGCGGCGACAAAAACGTGTTTTCCTTTTTAAAAATTAAGTTTTTTATTGTGAAAAGCAGTAAAACATTAAAAAAATATACAAATGTGGTATCGCGTATCGTATAAACCTGCTGAGGAAACAAGGTCATTATACCGCACAGTGCCCTTTGTAAAAATAAAAAACACTACCGGAATTGGGGATTTTGAAACAAAAAGCCTCACAAAAACCTTAAAAAAAAAGTGATCAAAGCATCAATGCCCCCCAAAAAGATCCCAATAAAACTCAACTCTTTCCGTAAAAAACAAGCCCCAAGCAGCTCCATTGCAAAAAATTTAAGAAAGTTTGGCTGTCAAATAGGAAAAACATAAAAGAACTTTTTATAAACTCGCTTCTATTTGAAAAGTAATAAACATAAAAAACTAAAAAAAAATTTTTATATATTGAAATTGTACCGACCCCCATATAAAGTTTCCCGTCATTTATCCCGTATGGGAATATGTAAAAATTAACCCCAAAAAAAATGGCGGAAAATGCGTTTCCCCCCCCCCCATTTATGGCCCAATGCTAAAAAAAAATACGGAAACCTGTGCGCCCAAAATGCACAATAACCCTTTGATGGAAACCCTGAGGGGGGTTGAATCCAAAATAGGGAAACTTTGGGGGGTTTCACCTGTTCTAGTACTTTGGGGGCTTTGCAGATGCGACATGGCCCCACCAATATCGTCCCAAAAACCAAAAAACACTCCCTCCCTTGTACCCCGCCAGTGCCCCAAAAAGCAGTTTTCACCCACATGAAGGTATTTCCCCCAACTTGGAAGAAAATTTCGTAACACAATTTGGGGCTTTTTTTCCAAAAATTCCCTTTAAAAATTAAACATTTTCAGCTAAAATTGCAGATTATTGGAAAAAAAATATATATTTTTTTATTTTCAGGGCCCCAACGCTAAAAAAAAATTTTGAAAAAGCCTGTGGGTCGTTTTAAATCACTACACCTCGATATATTCCTAAGGGTGTAGTTTAATTGGGGTCTTTTAGCGGTATTTTTAATTTTGGAACCTTTGGTGTCCACAACCTAAATGGCCCTAAATAAAATTTAATGAAAAT